>PISX010011273.1:0-66125 GCA_004024625.1 Mellivora capensis | reverse complement strand
TGTTTATAGCAGCAATGGCCACGGTCGCCAAACTGTGGAAAGAACCAAGATGCCCTTCAACAGACGAATGGATAAAGAAGATGTGGTCCATATACACTATGGAGTATTATGCCTCCATCAGAAAGGATGAATACCCGACTTTTGTAGCAACATGGACGGGACTGGAAGAGATTATGCTGAGTGAAATAAGTCAAGCAGTGAGAGTCAATTATCATATGGTTTCCCTTATTTGCAGAGCATAACAAGTAACATGGAGGACATTGGGAGATGGAGAGGAGAAGGGAGTTGAGGGATATTGGGGGGGAGATGAACCATGAGAGACTATGGACTCTGAAATATAACCTGAGGGTTTTGAAGGGGGGGGGTGGGAGGTTGGGGGAGCCTGGTGGTGGGTATTATGGAGGGCATGCATTGCATGGAGCACTGGGTGTCATGTAAAGCTATGAATTCTGTTACGCTGAAAAGAAATTTAAAAAAATATTTAATAGAAAAAAAAAAAGACTTCCATGTCTAAACCTGGAGAAGTTATCAAAACTCTTTTTACCCTTGGTTATCAGTAAAATGGGAACAATTTTACATTCTGTTTCATGTTATTATCTGGAGCTACCTTTTAAAATGTAGTAAGTCTTAAGAGCAGTCTATTTAAAATGTTCCCTATTATGTATGAGTTAGCAGTAGTGAAACTATGTATGTATATATGTATATATGCATATGTATTTGGGCTAAAAAAGTAAATGCATTGTAGGTAATGAGAATTCAATTTCTCACTACAAGAAGAAAAATTACAAAGCCTGAGGTGGTATCAGCTTCAGCATATAGTTTAACAGATTTTGGATAAAGAGATGGATGGATGGATGGATGGATGGATGGATGGATGGATGGATGGACAGGATAGACTGTATCTAATACTAAAAGTGGCTAGTATTCATGCATTTATCCCACTGCTCTATCTGCTGAGACAGTCAAGAAGCTGGGAGACCCCAGGAGCACTGAGCACATCTAGTGCCCAGATCTTGATTTCTAACTATTTTTCTTCAATAATTCTCAGGTAAGCAGTTGATTCCAGGGCTGAGGCAGGGAAATATATGAGGACCTTAGAGAATTTTGTGGCTCCAGGCTGTAAGAAAGTACCAAGAAAGAAAGTTTGTGTGGGAAGTTGGGGCGTGTCGAAGGAATACATAATCTAAGCAGAAAGAGCCCTCTCAAGGGCCAAAGCTGGAAAATTTTGAGGAATAATATTAAAATATTAAATCCAGTTCTTGGATTTAACATTCTTGGATAAATATTCTTGGATTAAAACCAATATTGGAAAATATTCTTGGATTAATATTCTTGGATTAAAACCCAAAAATAAATATCCATGAATCCAAATGGACACAAGTAAATAACTGAATAAGTGAATAAAAGGGGAGAAAAGAAAATTCTTCCTTAAAGAAGCATTCCAATCAAATGTAGAAGGAATGATGAAATAGGAAATCATCATTAGACACCACAGAAATAATTACTGTAGGCAAAATCCACTAACAGATGTTGAAATTAGTGGGTAATTGTTTAAGAAGAAACAAGATATTTGCACAGTCTTAGAGATTCTCCTCTCAAGTATTTATTAATTACAATGGGAAAAGTAGTCATTGTGTTGTGGAGAAACCTAGCAGACACTATCTTAACACATTGTGAGGGCATTTGATAAAAGGAGTGGGGTGTTTTTTTAATTTTTTGTTAAGTTCTGCGGACATGGGTATTGCCAAGATTCATCAAAAATGGCTAAGTGTACTACATGTCCTACAGGGAGTAGAATAGTCAGACACAATCAATTCCATAGCATTCTGCACAACTTTCAGATGTGAAATCATGTAGGTGGGACATTTTACTTAGATCAGAAGTGAAAAGCCATTTTATGATCTTTAGGGATCTAAGCTAACTCTGTTCTACACAGAAGCACAACATATTTTTAGCATGGTGTTAAAATTCACGGAATTCAACTGCCATATGAATCAAGGAAAGATTGCTTTGTTTTTCTTAAGAAAGAGTTGTTCATTTCAGAAAATCACTGATGAGCATGTTTGAGTCACTTCTAAAAAATATTGCTCCACAGTTATAGTCATTCTATACTATGTGCAAGCACATGAAAACCTGAAGTCTTCTAGTATAGTGGTACATGAGCATTTATAGAGTTAAATATATAATATCCAATTATAAATTTCCTGTCTTCACTTTGTATTATATATTAAGTTAGTATATTGACTTAGATGAATGTACATGTAGTTCATAGATAATAACATCTTCAGCTTAGGATGTAAGATGGATGTAAAACATTTAAAGTAATTTAATCAACAAACGGTCCTGGAACAAGTGGATATCAACATGCAAAATAAAGGTTTGGGCCTCTCCCTCATACTATGTACATAAATTAACTCAAAATAGATCAACACCTAAATAAAACAGTGAAAATCATAAAAATCTTAAAAGAAAGCATTGGGGTAAGTCTTCATGATCTTGAATGTGGCAATGGATTTTAGTTATGTAACCAAAAGCATGAACAATGAAAGAAAAAAAATAAAAATTGAACTTATTAAAATTAAAACCTATGTGCGTCAAAGGACATGATTGGGAAAGTAAAAAAAAAAAAACCTTCAGAACAGGAGAAAATATTTGTAAATCACATATTTGTTAACGTTATAGTATTTAGAATATTAACAAAAAAACCTCTCATGACTCAACAATAAAGACAACTGCATTAAAAGTAGTCAAAATATGTGAATAGACATTTCTCCAAAGAAGATATACAAGGGGCCATGGAAAGATGTTCAATATCATATTCACCAGGAAAATGTAAATCAAAACAGTAAGGTATAACTCACACCTATTAAGATGGTTATTCTTCCCATTTTTATTGCAGAAGACACAGAACATAAAGTTTACCATTTAAACCATGTTCAAATGTACAGTTCAGTGGTATTAAATACATTAAATACATACATGCTACCATCACCACTACCCACCTCCAGAACGGTTTTAACACACCAAAGCTAAAACTATTACCTGTTAAATGACAATACTCCATTCCCAATTCCCTCAACATTCACAACCATCATTCTACCTCCTGCTTCTATGAATTTGACCACTCTAGGTATCTTGTATTAGTAGAATCATCTGGTATTTGCCTTTTTCTGATTGGCTTATTTCACTTAACAAATGTCCTAAAAATGTATACCAGACTGTTACAAGTGAAATCCCCTTCACCTATTTTGCCCAACCACCCCTCCTCTGCAACAGTTTTTTCTCTGTATTTATGAGTCTGTCTGTTTTGTTTTCTTTGTTCTGTTTTGTTTTTTTTTTTCATTTAGATTCCACATAAAAGTGAAATCCTATGGTATTTGTCTTTCTCTAACTTAGTTCACTTAGCATAATGCCCTATAGGTCCATTTATGTTACTAAAATGTCAAGATTTCATTCTTTTTATAGCTGTGTAATATCCTACTGTATGTCTGTAGATCGATTCTATCACTATACACCATTTCTTTCTTATCCATTCATCCATCAAAAGGACATAAATTGGGCTGCTTCCATGTCTTTGCTATTGCAAGTAATGTTGCAATGAACATGGGAATGCATATGTCTTTTCAAATTAGTGTTTTCGTATTTTTTCCAAAGAATACCTAGAAGTGGAATTGCTGAATCATATGGTGGTATATTATGAGCAATGATGGGGACTATATAGCCATATTGTAGTAAGATATTTTGATCAGAAAGAGTAAAATTAAAAACCATTAAAATTTCACATATTTTTTAAATATTCAAAATGCACCTGAAGGAAATAATGTGATTCAAAGCACATTGGGCAAGTATTATAAATATAATCCTTAATACCACCAAAAATAGCCAGGTTGGAATGATAAAATGAATAAAGGATGAGTAAGAGTTCCCAAGAAAGTTCCCAAGAAAGCACTCATTGATCTGCAATGGAAATTCTAAGACTCCTGAATATTTTTACATGTGAAGGAACAAAGTCAGAAAGATGAAATGACTGCCTGATATCAGCTATATCTCAGAGATGCATAATCTCTTCCTAGATAATAATCCAGATAGCTGATGCATTTTCACATTTGCCTTGTTGCATATTCCCCAAGAGAACCTACTGTATGACAGGCATTTTACAGGTTTTACCCTCCTTTGTAGTCCAAACCTGTACTAGTATTCCCATTGCATAAATGATCTTGAGCAAAGTTAAGTAATCTACTTGTTTCTCAGCTACTAGTGGGGGGACTGATAGTCTGACCCAGCTCTATTCCCTCAACCTTAGCTTCCTCGTAACCAGCAAGTCTGTAGTTAACTGCTTCATGTCAAGATATTGATGTCCAAATTAACTAGGAACCTTGGTTTTGAAATCACATATGACTGACCCATCTCACTTTCAGATGGGGGAATGAAACTTCTGACCAAATGCACCCTAACTGTACTCTTTCTCCATGGGTAAATAAACAAGTCATTCCAGAAGTAGAATTTTCTGAGAACCACAGACACTGCTATCAATCCAGCATCCTTGAATATGAAAGAGTATATGGTCTAGTCAATCATTCTACAAATATTTATGGTGGAGAGTTGGTGCCACAAAGAGTTCCCTGAGAGAGCCAGAGATGGATTTATCCTTCAAACACTACAGCTGGAAGAGATTTGAGGGATGATTCAGTCATTAAAGTTGTTCTCTGATGAGGCCATGAGGGATTCTGGCCCCTTTATTCCACCACATTCCCACCCTTACTCTCAGAGATGTTTTTAATATTCATCCCTAGAGTTAACACGCAGTCCCAAAAGCCATAGTTGTTTGTAAAATGCACACTCTTCAGAGAACATTCATTTCCTGGTATCTAAGAGAAATATTTATGTTCCCAAGGAGGCACAAATATAACCTCTGGAAACATTTTCAGAAGAATTTAAACACTGGGATCAACACAAATATCTGCCAATAGAATTGTTATATGAATTATTAAATAGCCATACTATGGAATATTATTTATTAGCTTAAAAGAATAAATTAGATCTGTATAGTCATTCAAAAAGATTTCCAAAATATATTAAGTAAAAATGTGAGGTATTACACACACACAGTATGATCCCCTCTATACAAACCAACACAAAATGAAGCCTATATATTTGTATATGTACATCTAATATGTCAACATTAAAAGTGATTTGAAATGATGTATACCAGACTGTTACAAGTAATTATTTCTAAGGAAGGTAGTGGGGATGATGGAGGAGGGAGGATAAGTTCACTCTTCAATTTGTATTATATATTATTTGACCTTTGAAAATAATGTGAATGTATTTTTGTACTGTGTGAATTTGTTCAAAATAGTTTTTTTAACCCAAATGTTACATTTTTAAAATGCTAGGAATTACTGAAGGAAAAAAGACAGAATAGATCTTGATGCCAGATGAGTATTCCAATTACCACTATGTAACTCTAGGTGAGATATATATGTAAAAACGAATCTCTCAAAGGTTATTAAATGTGTTAATGAACAACAGAACAAGAACATGATAGTAGGATTAAACTCACCCTGCATTTTAAGTAAAGGTTTGGATAGCAAAGGATAAGAAAGGGAAGATAATATACAAATTAAAAATCTAGTGGTTTTGCGGATTTTCCTCCATATTATTTTAGCTTCATTGCATGAAATGGAACATATGCCTAGAAGCAGCTGCATTCTCAGCATGGGTCTGGTATTGGTCCAAACTCAGAAACAGACCCTTGAATTCAAGACAGTATCACCTGGGTTCCAGATTGTTATGACAGTAATAACTCTTGGCCTTTTCCTTAAGAATATCATGTAAATGAAAAGATCCACTGATGGCACCAAATACCTTGGGTTAAATTAATTTTGGAAACTACTCAATAATGATAAGAGCAAGATCTACTTCTTGTTGAGAGCCATCCATGTGCTGGGTCTGAACTGATATGTTTGGCATAAGTTAACTAATTTAGTCCTCATGACCCCCTGTGAGGGGAAGGTACACTTATTTCATTGAATCAGCAATCCAAGAGAGGTTAGAACTGAAGAGAGCGGAGATAGAGAAATGAAATTACTTTTTTTTTTTTAATCTAGTACAGATAAGGAAAACAAGCCCTAAAGAGATGAAGTGATTTGTCCTAAACTAAATGGAAACAGAACCCAGGCCTTTTGACCCTTAACTCCTTTGTTCCATGGTACAACTTCAGATTAGCAGACTCTCTGTCCACTGTCACCTCTCTCACAAAGTTGAATCAGGCACCATGGGGAAAATCTATTTTTCCTTGAATAGTTCAGCTAGAACAGGAGTCCTAATGTAACCAAGCCAAGCCTTTGTCAATAAACACCACTCCTAAATTATTTAATTGATCACAATTCTGTAGCACAGAATACATAACTCATCCACCTTCCCTCCAACTACTTCTTTCAAGAAATAATAAAACCATTTTTGTGCACCCTGAAAAATGACTCTTTCATGTTCCTGAACAATGCTTATTACTTCTTACGAAGAGAGATAATAGCTTGCCAAAATATTGACTTGCTGCATCAGATTATATACCTATTAATCAGAAGGTTTCCATCTCAGCAATCAGCAATGAGGTTCTGTAACTACTGTCACTACCACTCCAAGTGCTGGCCTAACATGAATCCTGGAAACACCCAGCACTGTGTCAGCATTGTTAGTCAGACATTAGGGGGCAGTATGATAAATGTGAGCTTGGGTCATGACTGTTGGGGTTTAGTTGATGATGAGGTAGAAAAAAAAAACGGGAATGGAGAAGTGAGAAATAGGGAGTGTGCTAACAAGCAGGCTGTGTCACACAAGAGACTTAGATAAAAACCACATTCTGGCAGAATGGGAATTACAGTCCCTAGAAAGGCTGAAAAATAAAACTTGTAAAATGGGTGGGAGAAAGGGTTGATAAACTACAGCCAGAAGACAGCTAAGAGCCTCCTACAGAGTCAGTCTTGTGAGGACTCTCCTGTCACCATCACCAAACACTGGCTGCTGAAGTTTGTCCCCTCCCTGCTGTACCTGCTATGTTTCATCTTGTCCCCCAGACAGTGCCACTACACTTCTCCCGCTGCCCTACTGCCCACACCTCCCCATGAATGGGCTACTCTTTATTGGATTATAAGCTCCCAATTTGCAGGAAAGTTGCCTCTGATTAGTGGTGCCTGCATCCTAGGTCCTCTCCCTAGCAGGAAGAATCAGGGTCATAAAGTACCTGACACTTTAGCTTATATAGTGGGAAGAAGGCTTTACCTCTAAGTAGTGGGGAATCCTGGGCATTTCCCAAGTGTGGGAAGGGAGTAAAGATGCTGGATACTAAATATCCATGTGGTACTCTTTGGATGCTCAACATAATATAGAGATTTATATCTGAAGGAAAATAAGGAAGCAAGAAATGCTTCTGTTTCAATCATGTAACTATCTTCCCTACCACTAAAAATGAGCTTATCCTCATCTTCAAAGTAGGACAACCTAAAGTAAATTTAATAAATTCAGCTCCAAATCCTGGAACTCTGGATAATGTTCATTTTCCCACTAATTTTGTCATGTTGCCATGTCAATATTTTATAATATACGGACTAAACCATAAAATTAAAATCATCAGCACACATTTCACAAACTAGAAAGAGAAGGGAATTGAAATAAGATAGGTAATTCAAATACATGAATATGTGCTTCAAGGAGAAAAAAATATGTAGATGATACAATCCTCATTTCTGCACTAATCACAGGTCATATTTATTGAATGACATTTCTATTTTATTTATTCCATTTCCCCTATTGTGTTTAACTAAGATCCCAACTGTTGGAATTCTTTATAGTGCATGATGACCTCATTATGGAAGGAGTTTGAGCCTTGGGTCTGGTATTGGTCCAAACCCAGAAACAGACCCTTGAATTCCATCTAGATTATGTTGTCATCAAAAATTCATTGATTCCTGCTACCTGACTTGGTAGAATAGGAGGTAACATGGTAGTCACCTAGGGTTCCATTCAAATGCCTCTCTAAGCCATTAAGAGTACCAATCTTTTTCTGCTTGACAATCAGAATCAGTCACCTCAATCAACACCAAAATCCCAATCTCTTTTGTTAATTAGCAAGAAAAACTAAATTGATCAGATGACAGCTTCAATTTCTAATTCAATAGAGCTATTGTGTTCCCTCATGGAAATATCCTTAAAACCAAAGAGAATAATGTTCTTGAGCCCATCTAATGCTTTTATCTCAGCCATCATGTTCTTTGTTCAGGAGTCCATTGAGAAAGTACTAGAAAGATTAGGGAGCGTAGTTGAAGAACATTCACAAAGCCAGACATTTTGCCTCCCTAATTAAGAGAATTCTTCAAAATTGAGGGTTTGGGAGAACACAGTTCTTACACTTTGGCCCTTTTCAAAAACTTCATCTTCATAATTCTTCCCCAAATATCCTTGTCACGAGGCCTCCAGTTTTTTTTTCCATGTTCCTATCTCCCAAAAGAACCATTAGCAATAATCAGTGATTGATTGTAGATCCTTAACTAATCTCTCCTTCCAGGCAAAATACTTTAATGTATTATACACTGGGAAGATTTTCACTTTTTACTTTATTTCAGTATCACTGCAATTGAGTCTATAATTCTACAGAAGCCAGCTTTTGGAGTTCATATATCATGCAAGGTTTTCTATAATTAAGGCTAAATTTCTTTTCTCTTCAGTCAACTTGTTAAAGAGGCCGAAACAGTAGATTGATAAAGAAGTGCAGGTTCCTTTTTGGAATTGCAGGATGAGTCATTGCACCTGTTTGTGATGTTATTACAGGGTTCTCAATAATAACTGGTTTTCCCTTTGCTAAGATATTCAGGGCCTTTGTTTTGTTTTGGTTTGGTTTGGTTTTTAAGATTTGAGAGAGAGAGAGCAAGAGAGAATGGGGAGTGGGGGCAGAAGGAAAGGAAGAGAGAGACCCAGGTAGACTCCGCACTGAGCACAGAGCCCAGTGATCTCATGACTTGATCTCATGACCCTGAGATCTCAACCCAAACCAATGCCAACGGTTGGCTGCCCAACTGACTGCACCACCCAGATGTCCCTATTCAGGGCCTTTGAAATGATTCTCTGTGGGAATTGGGTGAAGAATTAGGACTATCATAGTGGTTCAAGTCAGGTCTCTGGGTACAGATCAGGTGGTGTTTAAAGTATACAAACCCTTTTCTCAGTTTGTGAACTACCTCTTCTCATTGGTTCCAGAGACCTCCAGATCATTGAAGGGCCACTGAGACAAACTAATATCCTTGAGCTAGCGCATTAAATCAGATCTAAAATTACATTCTGTTCTCCTGTCTATCTCCAAATATATTTACAACATGTTCCTCACACTTTAACATGTGTATAGGTATATAATTCTTCTCCTCTGGGGTTAGATTTTGTAACAGACTCTCTGCTATGCCAACATAAACCTCTAGTCATTGGTATGGAAGTAAGAGCATGATACACAGTGACTTTGCCTTTCAGAGTACCATTACTCTTCAAAAAGGTAGATACAGCTTTAATAAATGGGTAAAACTGGATTTTTGGCTGATAAGGGAGGATCAGCTGAGGTTGAAATAATCCAAGTCTCATGCTCCCTCCCTTATCTTCTGTTCCAGGGCTTGTCTTCACTCTCAGTCAACACCTTAACTCTTACATAAGTGATCTGAATTCAACAGCTTTGTAATATTGTATCTGGATCAAACTCTATAAGTTTTATGTATTTTTTCAGCCCAGTGGATATAAGAATTGAGGTGGCTTGTTGTTATTTGGTTTAGGTTTTTAGCACAATCAGAAAGTCCCTGATTCTTAAATCAAAGATAAATGAGAACTGAGAAACAAGTCTACCTTTCTCCTTCTTAAGCTATTGGGACACAGAATAGAGCACTGATCCACAATCTGTAGCTACCAATCTGGAAAGTCAAGTGACAACCTCTGTAGCAATTGGCCCCAGGCAGCCTGGACTCAATAGCTGACAGCTTGCCCATTGCCCTCAGTTGGTACTTTATTCCATATAAAAATTGGTTATGTTAGGGGTTTTGGAGGGGATCTATTTATGAGTTTTCCTTTTTATGAATCCAGGTTTTCCAGCTCCATAGCTCTGTTCTTCCTGGTCTACACAGGCCTGACATATGTACCTGCTCAGATGTTTGTTGGAAACAAGGTGAATTTGGCAATTAGATCAGAATGCATCAAAATATTTTATGTTTTCTAGATAACCTCTGGTTATACGAGACTGGGTAATTTAAATTCATTGATTAAAATTTTCCATCAATACTGAACTAAATAATAAACATCTATATTTCTGAAAATTCTAATTCACTGGCATCCCAGGTAATTTTTATTATTCAGAAAAGTTTCAGAAACACTCTTTTTAGCTAACCAACAACCAGGAAAATGACACTTTGGTCCAATGAGAATAGGGTTGGAAGTCAAGAGAGACTCTGTGCATATTTTGTGCCATTTCATCTGGGTCCTGATGAAAAGTGAAAATGTCAGTCAACTGGCAGGGTGCTCTTTTCCCTGGACAGCAGTCATTCCTATCTTGGTTGATTTGTAATGCTCTGAAAGATGGGATAACTTTTCTTCCATTTTATCTGTATCTCTTGGTATTCTAGAGACATGGCCTACATCCTATAAACTATCATGCTTGTAGAACTTCTAGTGCTGCTAGCTCTGCACAACGCACATATTAGGGGTTGTATTAGTTTCCTAGGGCTGCCACAAAACAATCCTAAGTGCCATAAACCAGGTGGCTAATAAAAACAGGAATTTATTCTCTCACAGTCCTGGAGGCCCGAGGTCCCAAACCAAGGTGTTCTCCTCTATGAAGGCTGTAGAGAAGGTTTCTTCCATGCCTCTTGGAGCTTCTAGTGGTTGCCAGCAAGACACAGCCTTTGTGGCTGGTGGATGCAGAACTCCAGTCTCTGCCTCTGTCTTCACATGGCCTCTCCCTGGTGTGTCCAAATTTCCCTCTTCTTACAAGGACACCTCATCTTAACTTGATTACATCTGCAAAAACTCTATTTCTAAATAAGATGACATTTGGAAGTCCTGTGGAGACATGAATTGGGGAGGGGGGGACACACCACTCAACCCAGTATAGGAGTTAAGTAATACTTGTTCAGAGAAGGCATAAAATAACAGTCTCATGCTGTGGTCTGTGCTAAGAAGGAAATTACTTTGTGAGATGATCCCTCCCTCAGTGTCTGAGTTACAAACGGAACCGGTATCATTCACTTCAAATAGAGAACGTAAGCGTCTCTTTCCACACAATTCTTTTGTCTTCTTCCTTCACAGTGTTTCCACTATTTCTAATCAAGCATTTCTACAACCTGGTTAACTAGATGCACACTTACAGTTTAAACAATTTTCCCTGCCCCGCTCTTCATATTTCTTTATCCTCTTGGAAGTGGTATTTTCCAGATAGGCAAGCCTTCCAGAAATCCAGTAAGATTTTTCAATTGCCAAGAATTGGGTAATGAATACAATTCCTGGGGAGCCCCCTCCCCAGGGCTTTTGCTAAAAGAATTCAATTTATAAGATAAATCCTCCTCTATCACCTCTTCCACAAAGACATTATTCATGCAAACTCTGGTTCAAAAGGAGTTCACAGGCATAGTCCGAAGAAGAAAAAGACACAAAGTTGTCTGCAAAGGGGCATGTTACTCTGTTTAGTTGATGATTAGAAAATGCGTTGTTCACATGTTTGCATGCACACACATGTGCTTGAGACCAGGTCATGTTCACTCCCAAGATTCACACCTGTCTGGGCTTCTCTGGAAGGACAGCCTCTGCAAATGCTTCTGTCAGAGTGATTGAAGATTCTCCTGAGAAAGGTGGCCAATCCCAGTCAGGCAGGCCTTTGGTGTTGGGGACAAAGGTGATTCAGAGTGAAAAATCTACTCCTACCACTGGTCTGGGCTCTTCTCAGAATCGTGAAAGAGGCAGAGAATAGTAAGAATATTAGATAGAACAAGAGAAAAAAATGTTTCCCCAAAGTCCCTGTATCTTAATCAGTTTGGGCTACTATAACAGAATACCACAGACTTTTACTGTAAATGACAGAAATTTATTTCTCACAGCTTCAGATCAGGGTCCCAGCATGGTCAGATTCTAGTAAGAGCTCTCTTCTGGGTTGCAGACTGCTATACTATATACAATTTACATCCTCCCCTGGGGGGAAGACACAGAGAGCTCTGGAGTCTTTTTTTTTTTTTTTTAAGATTTTATTTATTTACTTGACAGAGAGATCACAAGTAGGCAGAGAGGCAGGGAAAAGCAGGCTCCCCGCCAAGCAGAACTAGCCCAATACGATGCGGGGCTCAATCCCAGGACCCTGGGATCATGACCTGAGCCAAAGGCAGAGGCTTTAACCCACTGAGCCACCCAGGTGCCCGGAGAGCTCTGGAGTCTTAGAAGGGCACTAATCCCATCCATGAAGGCTCCACCCTCATAACCTAATCACTTCCCAAATTGGGGCCCCACTTTCATATGTTGATTAGGCTTCAATATATGAATGGGGGCATGACACAAACATACCCTATAAGGTATGAGAGCATACACATAACACTGGTTTGGAAGCACCTTCCTAAAGCCGAGAACAGTAAAGAAAGAGTCTGGTAAATCAGCAGCACCTGTGAGAGACCTACCAAATGGGTGTGTATCTGTGTGTATTTGTCTCACTTTTTCAAGTATTTACTTTTCTCCTATGTAGCAGTTAGAAAGCATCTGACAGCAAAAAATAAACACAAAAAAACAAAAACCTAATTGCCCTAATGTCTGGCACATGCTATCTACCAAGCCATCCTTAAATGAGAACTAACAAGTACCACTCAAAATATGATTTGCAGACAAGTGCCAGTTCATGAACTGTCCATTACAAGTCCACCATAAAACAGTCACACAAATCAAGGGTGCCTAGATGCTTTGAGTGCAAGTTGACTGTGTGGCAATGTCAAAGCACAAGATCAGTGGATTTATCTCATGGAACAGAGTGAAGACCAAAAGTATTCATCCTCAAAGAATTGGGAAAAAAGCGGCCACTCATGTTCTCAGAAGCACTGATAGAAGCCACAGGTCATTAACTGGAGGAATGCGGATTCACGGTTCATTTTGTGGTTCAGAGCTCTTTCCAGCCTTTTCTACTGCTACCCACCGATTTTAACTATGCATCCTCCTGCCTATTCCCTGAGTCACAAAATGACTTCTGTAGTTGGAGGCTTCACATCCTCACAGCAAAATCCCCACAAAGGAAGGAAGGGATGAACAAAAGGTTTCTACTTCCTAAGGCTCTCTTTTTGCATTTAGGAAGAAAATCCTCCTTGGAATACTAGAAAATGTCCCCTTGAATTGTTTAGCTACAGAGGACACAGGAATACTGAATTTCTAGCACAGAGAAATGGGATTACAATGATGGTGTTCGGCTAATTATAATATGGACTCTGAATCTGACAGAATGTCTGCCCTTCCCTGAGATCAAAGGACTTCCTTCTACTACTGAACTAGTTATCTTGCTATTTGAGAGGAGGAGGAATTGGTTGCTGAATGACAATAAACAATTTCTGGGAACCTCCATTAAGACAAGGGCTCCATGAGAGTAAGTGCTGCTAAGCCCAGTGCTCAGTAGATGCCTGGTTTACCCTAAATTGCCTTGAGTGAGCTCCACAGTAAACTGGACTCAGCTGAGGAAAGAATCAGTGAGCTTGTATATGGGTAAACACAGACTTCTCAAACTTAAAATCTAAAAGAAAATAATAGTAAGAAGAATAATAACAAAAAAGTGCCATAGTATGGGCATACCAGATGAAGACTTAGGAAAAAGAGAACAATCCCCATCAAAACACCAATAGCATTTTTCACAGAACTAAAACAAATAATCCTAAAAGGTGTATGGGACCACAGAATAACTCTAATAGCCAAAGAAACTTCAAGAAAAAACAGAACTGGAGGTTATCACAATCCCAGGTTTTAAGATATACTACAACTCTGTAGTAATTACGGAATTATGGTACTGCACACAGATCAATGGAAGGAAACAGAGAGCTAAGAAATAAACTCACACTTATGTGGTCAGTTAATCTACAAAAAGGAGGCAAGAACATACAATGGGCAAAAGACAGTCTCTTCAATAAATGGGTTAGGAAAACTGGACAGCCATATTCAAAAGAGTGAAACTGGACCACTGTCTTACACTATACATAAAAATAAACTCAAAATGAACTAAAAACCTAAATATAAGGCCTGAAACCATAAAACTCCTGAAAGAAAACATAGGTGGTAAACACTTGGACATTGGCTTTAACAATATTTCTCTGGATCATCTCCTTAGGCAAGAAAAACAAAATCAAAAGTCAGCTATTGGGACTACACCAAATAAAAAGTTTGCAGTGAAGGAAACCATCAACAAAGCAAAAAGGCAACCTTTTGAATAGGAAAAGATATTTTCAAATGACATATTCAATAAGGAGTTAATACCCAAAATAAATAAAGAACTAATCCAACTCAACCCCAAAAAGGAACAATCTGATTTTTAAAAATGGTAAGGAGATCTAAATAGACAATTTCCCAAAGAAGGCACACAGATGGTATGAAAAGATGCTTAACATTATTAATCATGAGGGAAATGCAAATCAAAACCACAATCAGATATTACCTCACACCTGTCCAAATGACTTGCATAAAAAAAAAAAAAAAAACAAGAAATAGCAAGCATTTGTGAGCATGTAAAGAGAAGGGAACCCTTACTCACTGTTGGTAAAAATGTAAGTTGGTGCAGCCACTATGGAAGACAGAATGGAGATTAAAAATAGAACGATCATGAGCCAGTAACTTCATTTTTGGGTATTTACCCAAAGAAAACAAAAATACTAATTTGCAAAGATACACACCCCATGTTTGTTGCAGTATTATTTACAATAGCCAAAATACTAAGCAACCCAAGTATCTGTCAACAGGTGAATGGATTAAAAAAAGAAGTGGTGTGTACACACACACACACAGGAATATTACTCAGACCATAAGAAAGAATGAGAGATTGCCATTTACAACAACATGTATGGACCTAGAGGGTTTTATGGTAAGTGAAGTTAGTCGGGCAAAGAAAGAAAATACCCATGATTTCACTTACATATAGACTCTAAAAAACAAACAAAACAGAAACAGACTCACAAATGCAGAGAATACACTGGTGGTTGCCAAAGGAGAGGGGAGTGCGTGAAACAGGTGAAGGGAGTTAAAAGGTACAAAATTCCAGTTACAAAATAAATAAGCCACAGGGATGAAAAGTACAATATTGGCAAGACAGTTAATAATATTGTAATAACGTTGTATGGTGACAGATGATACACTTACTATGGTAATACATTTCATAATGTATATAATTGCTTAATCACTATGTTGTACACCTGAAGCTAATATAATATTGTATGTCAAGTAATATTTCCACTGACAAAGAGAAAGGAGAGCAAAAACGTGTTTAAGGAAATAAAAGTTGAGAACTATTCAAAATTTCTGACTAGTAAACCACAGATCCAGGAAGCTCAGAGTAATCACACACACACAAAACAAAAAGCCCGGCACCTAGACTTCTCCTACTCAAACTGCGGAAGACCGAAGACAAAGGGACAATCTTTCAAGAACCCTGGTGCTAATGGAGGTGGCATGGAGGACTTACCTGTAGAGAAGCCGTGGTAAGAATTAGGGCGGCCTTCTCCTGGAAACCGTGCAAGCGTTTTTCTCTCTCCCAAGGAGGGTATATGAAGTCTGGATAGGGCCAGCCTGGTCTGGGTGGGTGGAGCACAGGGTTTCCCAGCAAGGCAAACCCGCCACAGCTGGAGCTGGCAGTTTGTGCTGTGTGGCTTCTGGTGTGCCAGGAGAGTAAATTTGGAGGGGTAGGGGGAGAATGATGGCTCAGAGGGCGGGAGAATCAGGTCCAGGCTGCGGCAGCTGCAGCTATTCTTGCTGGAGGAAGGCTGATGGGGCGGGATCTCGGGGTGGCATGGGAGTTCCTGGGATGACAGGCACTACCTAGGTGCCCTGGGTTCTTTGGGTGCTGGAGATCTCTGACCTCACACTCTTCCACAAGGACTTTGGCCCAGGCCACCCAACAAAGAAACCCCAATCCTTGCCAAAGCTTCGTCCCTCTGTGCCCGCAGGGCGCCCCACTCCATGGGCCTGGCCAGGTGCAGAGGAACACAGCTTCCCACTGTTCCACCATGGATAAAAACAGACCGTGCTCAAGCAACAAATCCGCGGCCTTCCAGGAGGCACAAGGCCCCAGGGTGGTCGCACTGTCCTGGAGTGGGGAAGCCCAGGGCCCCAATCCCACCTGCGGAGATCCAAGCTGCAGCAACCCAAACCCACCATCTCATTGCACTGTCTCAGGGCCAGTTGCTCCTCTTAGAAGCTGCAAGGTGTCCCTGGAGACTTAAGAGTGTGGAATCCCAGTTGGGGTCCAGCAACAGAAATGACTTTAGGAAAAAGCTCAGTTTTAATCTGAACTTTCGTTGATAAACCTGTCAATATTGACTCATTATGTGACAGATGTACCACATGAATGTCAGATGTTAATAATAAGAGAAACAGCATGGAGTATATGGGAACTCCCTGTGTTATTTTTTGCAGTAATTCTGTAAATCTGAAACTGTTCTAAAATAATTAATTTAAAAGATTTCTCCCCAGGGGTGCCTGGGTGGCTCAGAGGGTTAAGGCTCTGCCTTTGGCTCAGATCATGGTCTGAGGGTTCTGGGTTCCAATTGCACATCAGGCTCTCTGCTTAGTGGGGAGCCTGCTTCCCTCTCTACCTGCCTCTCTGACTACTAGTGATCTCTGTCAAATAAATAAATAAATAAATATTTTTTTAAAAAGGATTAAAAAAAAAGTTTTCTCCCTGATATTTGAGTTGCAAAAGTAATAGATAACCAAAAAATCACATTAGTAATAGATGTTTCTCTTTTTTTATTAATTTTTTAATTTTTTTATAAACATATAATGTATTTTTATCCCCAGGGGTATAGGTCTGTAGATCACCAGGTTTACACATTTCACAGCACTCACCATAGCACATACCCTCCCCAATGTCCATAACCCTACCACCCTCTCCTGACTCCCCTCCCCCCAGCAACCCTCAGCCTGTTTTGTGAGATTGAGTCTTTTATGGTTTGTCTCCCTCCCAATCCCATCTTCTTTCATTTTTTCTTTTCCTACCTCCCAAACCCCCCACGTTGCATCTCCACTTCCTCACATCCAGATGGCCAACAGACACATGAAAAAGTGCTCCACATCACTCGGCATCAGGGAAATACAAATCAAAACCACAATGAGATACCACCTCACACCAGTCAGAATGGCTAAAGTTAACAAGTCAGGAAATGACAGATGCTGGCAAGGATGCGGAGAAAGGGGAACCCTTCTACACTGTTGGTGGGAATGCAAGCTGGTGCAACCGCTCTGGAAAACAGCGTGGAGGTTCCTCAAAAATTTGAAAATAGAACTACCCTATGACCCAGCGATTGCATTACTGGGTATATACCCTAAAGATACAAACATGGTGCTCCGAAGGGGCACGTGCACCCAAATGTTATAGCAGCAATGTCCACAATAGCCAAACTATGGAAAGAACCTAGATGTCCATCAACAGATGAATGGATAAAGAAGATGTGGTATATATACAATGGAATACTATGCATCCATCAAAAGAAATCTTGCCATTTGCGATGATGTGGATGGAACTAGAGGGTATTATGCTTAGCGAAATAAGTCAATCAGAGAAAGACAACTATCATATGATCTCCCTGATATGAGGAAGTATAGATGTTTCTTATATGGATATCAAACTTTCTCTGAGCATTTTTTAACAATTGATTTTTAGTGTTATTTCACATGCACTTTAACATGTGGCTTAAACACGTGGTATTTCAGGGTGCCATTCCATTAGGTGTGCCATACATGTCTCAAGAAGAAACTTCTCTGTGAGAGCCACCATTAGAATATTTTGTATCATGTCTGTTCTCTCCTTATAGAGTGTTTCTGGAGGCTGGGATATTGGCTGAATTTTACCTTATGATTTTTTAACTCCTAACTTCTTAGGCAACTTCTAGATTTCTCTTAATAAATGATAAATGCCTTGGCTTTTGGATATTACACGTCTTTCTCTTTTTCTTTTTTAACATATTTAATCAGTAAAGAACTATCTTTCATTTATTACCTACTAATGGAAACATGACAATTCAACAAATTTTCAAATACAAAGATATTGTTAAATAGTTTTTCATTTCTTCTCTCTGTCTCCCATTTTCAGATATCTGTGACAACAATGATGCCTACTTAAAGAATGACAATAGGGGTGCCTGGGTGGCTAAGTGGGTTAAAGCCTCTGTCTTCGGCTCAGGTCATGATCTCAGGGTCCTGGGATCGAGCCCCACATTGGGCTCTCTGCTCACCAGGGAGCCTGCTTCTTCCTCTCTCTCTGCCTGCCTCTCTGCCTACTTGTGATCTCTGTCTGTCAAATAAATAAATAAAATATTTAAAAGAAAAAAAAAGAATGACAATAGATTGGAGTCACCTGAAAAGCACACATGTTCCATGATAGGTAAATAAGTCATTTCAAGTCTTCCTGATGAAAATTAAAATATTTGAATAACCTTCAAAATATTTAACTTAAACAATTTTAGGCATCAAAAGTAATTAGGCACATCCCACCTAACTCTCTATTTAACAGCACCAGCATTAAGCAATATGGATATCTGGGTTGTGTAAATCAACTCAGAGATAATAGTTGCTCTCAACATAGAGATAACATAAATGAGATAAAAGGTTCCATGTCATAGAACTTGCATCTTCTTTTATAATGACACCAACAAGTGGTCTATGTTATTTATCATTATTGAAAATTTCCAAATCTCCATTTGTGGAGCCCCAGTGCCTTAGGTTACAATCTGTCTTGTTAACGTCCCTGATCAAAACCATACACCCAATAGCCCTTCCAGAGATCATTTGACGAACTGATCTATGCCGTTTTGTCATGACTCATTGCAAAGACATTTTCATTTTAATGACAGCTCTTGGAAATATTCCAGAGGAATGAGTCTAATGGCAGGAAATCCATGAAGATTGTCTGTGGAGATGTTTTGGAGCAGGTTGAACTTTTAGAATGTTTCAAAGCTTCTATCTTGTCCTGACCAGACGTAGGGTTGACAGATTTGTGATACATATACATCTTATCTTTCTTTCTTATGGAGATTTCATTGCCTTTAACTGGAAGAAATGAAAATAAGAATTCTTATGATTACAGAGCCAGAGACAAATGGTCTTGAGCAATACTATCCAATATAAATATAAGCTATGTATGAAATTTAAAATTTTCTTGGAGTCACATTAAAAAATGTGAAACAAAAGAGGTGAAATTAATTTTAATAATATGCTTTATTGGACCCAATATATTCACAATACTATTTCAAAATATAATAAATATTTTTAAACTATTAAGATATTTTAGTTCTTTTTCCTACTGTCTTTTATTTATTCAGTTATTTTTTATTTTATTTTATTTTTTCAGTATCCCAAGATTCATTGTTTATGCACCACACCCAGTGCTCCATGCAACACATCCCCTCCTTAATACCCACAACCAGGCTCACCCATCCTCCCACCCCCCTCCCTTCCAAAACCCTCAGTTTGTTTCTCAGAGTCCACAGTGTCTCATGGTTCATCTCCCCCTCTGATTTACCCCAATTCACTTTTCCTTTCCTTCCTATTGTCTTTGAAGTCTATATGTATTTTATACATATAGTACATCTTGATTTGGACTAGCCATATTTCAAATGCTCAATAACCACATATGTCTAGCAGCTACCACCTTGGACATCGTAGTATAGATACAGTGGTGATTAAGAAGAGGGAGTTGGGCTTTAGATGGTTGAAGAGTTGGAACCAGCATAATATAATGAGAAAAAGGTGGATTTTGTTTACCAACATTCAAATTCCAGCATCCCTAATTAAATAAGAACCTTTAGAAAAATTGCCTTAAGTGTCTCTAAGTCTGTTTGCATGTTTGTCAAGTATAGATAATGTTATTTCATGGGGCTACAGATAAGATCAAATGAGATGAAGTGCATAATTCTTTGGTCATACTGTAGATATTCATCAAACTTGTCTTGAATCCTTCAGAGGGAATATATCCTGTAAATTTATTAATTCAGCAGTATATATTTATTGAGTGACTGTTGTCCCATATCAGTGAACAAAACAGACAAACATACCTAGAAAGTAGAGGAAAACTGATGATTAAAAATAAAGATGTTGTCATATGTTGGAAAAGTGACAAATGCTATAGGAAAAATAAAACCAAGGAAAGTTAAGAGGAGCCAGGTATGGAGACAATCTGGCATACTTTTAAACAAAGTGGACAGACTAATGGAGGAAGACGCATCTGAGCAAAGACATAAAGGAGGTGGAAGAGTTGGCCATTAGATTTCTGAAGGACACGCACGCAGACAGTTTGTCATGCTGGGACAAACACCCTGGCGTAGGTTATGCCTGGTGTGTTTGAGGAACCACAGGGAGAACAGTATGGCTGGAGTGCAGGGAGTGAAGGTGAAGTGATAGGAGATAAAGTCAGAAAGGTCCTGATCACATGGGTCCTACTAAGCCATTAGAAAAATTCAGGTTCTCACTTGGACTGAGACAGAAGCTGCTGCAAGATTTTAAGAGGGGACTAGTAGGTTCTCCCATCCTCTTTAAAAGCATCACACTGACATCTGGGTTGAAAACAGGCTGTGGGTGGTGAGAGTGGGAGCAAGTGGCACTATGAGTAAGAGAAGAAACACAGAGACAGGTCAGGGCTACAGCAGTCATGGAGAAAAATTGGTGGTGGCTTGGACCAGGATGGTAGAGTGGAGGTAAAAGTGTTGAGAAGTGATGAATCTCCAGATCTGTACTGAAAGTAGGACCAACGCTACTTCCCAATCCATTGAGCATGGGAGAGAGAGAAGGATCAAGGAAGATACCAGCATGTTTAGAATAAGAAGTTATGTGTCTGTAATTAACTTAAATAAGAAGACCGAAGATGGATCAGATTGAGGGAAGAGCAGGAGTTCCATTTTGGACATATTGGGTCTGAGATGTGCCCCCTATTCCCTTTTGGCTCCCAGAACAAAAGCCACAGGTCAGAGTTTGTGAGATATCTCTCTGGGGAAACCATTAAGCCACTGAAAGAAAAACACCTGGGGGTCCAGAAGTGGGAGATCTCCCATCCAAATGTCAAATCACTTCACTGAGAAGCTCATCAAAAGAAAGTCACCTGTCAATTCTGAAGCACATACTTTTTTTTTTCTTCCATTTTAACAACTTGGAAATTTAGATGCATCTTAGTATTGTACAACCACCATTGGCCATGGGACAGTCATGAGTTGCATGTGCAAAGCAGATTTCTTTTTTCTCTGGTAACAGTACAACTCCACATCTGCAACCCCTCGTTGACTATTGGTATAACTAAAAATTATACACGAGACCTGAATCCTTGTGTTCTATTAAAGTTGGAAGTCAGTAATAATATCCGATAGCAAAAAAAAAAAAAAAAAGAAGAATACCAAACATCAAAAAGCAGTAGAAACTATTTTCGTTATAAACCACATCGAATCATATGTTTCTCTATAGATCTTCTATATAAAAAATAAGTTATAAAAAATAGGATGTGATATAATACTATATAACATGCTTATGCTTTAAGTCTTTCCAGAGACCTGTCCTTCCAAAAGCCATCTTCCTCACCACCACTAGAATAATGTTCTAAAACTTGTTTATATTTAGAGTATTTCCAGAGACCTGCTTTGAAAATTTTGTACAAAGTTTTCACATCTTTTAAGTTAATGCAACAAAGCCAGCATGCAAGACGTGCTCTCATGGGAGGGGCTGTCATGGGAGCTAGAGCCTTGAAAAGAAAGAGAAACTCCAAGAATCCAGGAGACCCAACAGGAAGTGATCCAATATACAGCTAGATTCCCTCTGGGAAGCAGATGGAACAGACAATACTATAATTGTTACTGACATGAAGAACATCCTGTTAGGTGTAGCAGCTGAGGGTTCCTTGCAAACTCCACAGACCACTGGCATCTGCTGGTAGCCCCACATGCAGCCTGTGTAGAGTCCTTTGAGTCTAGTGGAGTTGACCATCTATATTCAAGTGACCAAAGCTCAGTCTTCAGATGGAACTGTGTCCAGGGAATTATTCATATGCTTTTTTTTAATAACCAGAATAAGACAAGGTGAGGAAGACAGGTATCTAATTCTATTGTTCTATAAATCAGAGACCTGTTTGTTCAATATGGGATACAATCTTTTCAAAAGAAGAATTGGAGGCTAAAATAGCTTAAGAACGTTGATCTGATGTTAAATCAAGGGAAGAATGTACAATTATAAGAAAAGTACAAGCTGGGACGCCTGGGTGGCTCAGTTGGTTAAGCAGCTGCCTTCAGCTCAGGTCATGATCCCAGCGTCCTGGTCGAGTCCCACACCGGGCTCCTTGCTCGGCAGGGAGCCTGCTTCTCCCTCTGCCTCTGCCTGCCACTCTGTCTGCCTGTGCGCGCGCTCTCTCTCTCCCTCTCTCTGACAAATAAATAAATTTTTTTAAAAATTAAAAAAAAAGAAAAAGTACAAGCTGAGTTTCCATGATAAAGATAAAAAGTTCAAGTTGCTGATGTCACTGAAGAGGAAAATGTGTATAAAAGTATATAATGAGGCAAATTTTAAAAGAGAGACAAATGTGCTTTTGTTCGTCAAGTATCCAAAAAGCCAAGATAATCTGAAAAACAAACCTTAAAAGATGTAGTCAGTTATGTGTCCCTCAAGAGAGAATGTACTGGATTGTCTGTTTCCAGCTACATAATATCTTTTCCATAAGAGTAACAGTGCAACCACAAATCTTTAGAGTATGCATAAATGAATAAACAGAGGAATGGGTGAATATAGAACTGTTCAATAAAGCAGAAAGAGAAGTTAGAAAAATGAGATAAAGTAAGGAAAAACTTAAGTGTATAGTGTGTTGATATAGTAGTGAGGAAAAAAAAGCAACAACAAAATCCTCTGCTCTCAGAAGACTGTATCTTATAGAAGACTGTATCTTATTGTTTTGAAACAAACAAACAAACCCAAATGCAGCAAAGCAAAAGCACAAGCTTCTGGACAGTGTGAATAGCAAAAATGGTTGGGTACTTTTGTTTCATTTGTTCTTTTTTTTGATGGGGGAGGGATGGGTATTATTACTGCTGGTGTCCCTCCAGTTAAGGAAACTTTTAAACAAACATCCTTTCTTATGGAACCAACTATTTTGGAGATAGATCTATTCCAAGAATATTACCCCCAAAATTCATCCTTTAATTTGCAAACTTTTTTTTTTTTTTTAAGCACAACTGTTCCACCAAGTGGGAAATAATTGAACTGGAGAAAATGGCTGAAATGCAAGTGACTTCTCTACCACTTTGGGGGGTGAAAAATATAAAGTCGAGTTCATTTTTCAGCCAGTGACAATAGCTGAATGTAATGACCATGCTCCATAGTGTCACCTAGTGGTCTTGAGCGACAGAATCTAGAACCCAGGTATGTACAAGAAAGATGTACAGTTGACTTCAGAAGCCAGCCATTCCAGAAAACAGCCTTCCCTTTTGATTGGGGAAGGTTTGGATGGGATGACTAGCTGATGTGAGAGCTCTGTGATGAGGCTGAAACTCTCAAATGACCCCTACACTATGTGTTTCACAGGATTGACCTGAGTTATTTTTACAAGCCTAAAACCAAGGCGTTGAAATCGGGTTTCCACATATCTGATGTGAAACCCCCCAGTCTGGCATTTTTGAGATTTCTGTCTGAGAACCAAATAGAGAAAATATGATACAAATAAATGTATGGTTTTATGCCGGCATCATTTCCAAGTATACAAATCACCTCATTCTCATATTACACTCTCCTATATTGGTGTAACAATAAAGGCAGGGGACTAGTAGGTTCTAGTATCCTATATTGGTTTGTCACTTGATTGCAAGGTCACGGGCCTCACTGACATGAACATGCCATTTAACACTGTCCTTTGTTTCCAGGATCATTGCGACTAACTTACCTACTTGTGGCCTTATCCCCCACATTGTTGCCAGTCCACCTTCCAGAGTGTAAATGTAATTGTCTTGTTCCCTTCCTTAAACCCTTTATGGAGTTCTCTTTGCCCTCTTCATAAAGTTCAAATTCTTTAAGGGACATGCAGGGGCCCTCAAGACTCAACCTTTCCTCCTCGATCTCCAAGCCCTGCCAGACTGAGCCCTATCAGGCACACCTGGGCCCTGACTCCTATTGCTCCCACTACTGCAACACACTTTCCCAACCCTCCTTTACCTGTGCTATTCCTGCTCATCCTCTGTCTTTCCCCAAACTCAAGCTTAGGTTGGGGCCTCTCCCTTACTCCTCTAGAGTGTTCCATATGATCCCTAATGTAATAGTTAATACTCTGATCATCACTCCTCCAGTAAATTATTAATTGCTGGAGTGCCTTTTATCTCTATATCCCAGTGCCTGGAAGAGTGCCAGAGATATAATTAATCTTGATAAATATTTAAATGAAAGAAGGCATGAGTAATTGAGTCAGTGGCCTGCTTTCTGTCCCCTAGTACTTCCAGACAATCAACTTAGTTCCAAATATAAATGTGACATAATGCTTAGTGGGACTTACCTATGGTTGTTAAACCACAGAATCAGACAATGATGATGGTGAGTCACATTTTAAAGAGAACCCACAACAATAAAAGCCAGGGCATTCCCACCCTAGATCTGATGACAACTAATCACCACCTACTTCCAGCTCCACCTCACAAGTCTTCTCTGAAAAGGAGTCTTGGGAGGGGGAGGAAGGTGGACATCATTGACCTTATGCGGACTGTGGTGTTCATGTAGGGTTTATTCTCCACGCCCTCCAAAATCAAGTGAAGGAGGAGAATGCAAAAGACTCGTGTGCATCTACGAGAAGTGCCAGCAAGAAAGGAAGCCTGACTCTTCTTCTCCAGCAAGACGCTGCCTGAATGTGGTGAAGGAGTCCTTGGGAAAGCCTGGACTATCCTCTGGAATAGGAATGTCCAAACATGGAAATTTGTGTTTACACCTAAGATGGACTCCTAAAGACACGGGCTTGATGGTGAAGCTCATGTTAGGAGGCAAGAAAAGGCTGTAGCATCGCATGCCTGGAAAGAAAAGGACAGGAAAGGATACCCTCGCTCCAATTTGTTGTGTCCTTTGACCCTGTGGAAGAGCTTGGAGTAGAGGACAAGCAGCAGGAAGTATGGAGAAGGCAAGATGAGGTATGCCCTGCCAGACAGGGCAATTGAGTGTCTCTCTCTGAAGGGATCCTCAGCAACAGAGAGACACTCAGCACTATGTGATCTGTCTACAGAGACTACTGTATCAGCAGAGAACAACCAAGAGTAGATACAACGGGAGGAAGGCAAGCAACACTCCCCACCACCTGCATGCAACCAGTGATTTAAGATATTCCTTGCCTTTTCTATGTTTCCCTCCTGCCTCCCTCCAAGCTAGAAGGAACCAGATCTAATTGAGAGAAGTCATTTGCAGAGACAGACTAGGCACCCCCATCACCTCCTTCGATTCCAAGCAGACAGGTTCATGGATCAAGCCTGCGCTGGGATATAGGACCCATAACAGGCTACATTTTCCTGCACTCTTTCAGAAAAGCCCCATGTCTCAAAGGCCTAACATAACAGGTTGCTTCTCACTCATGCTATATTTCTAAAGCACAGGGGAGTGTGAGAGTTTGGCAGGGGAGTGTGCTCACAGTGGTCACTTAAAGACCTAGGCTGAGGGAGGCTTTACTTGGACCTGTGGTGGAGGAAGGAAGGAAATGCAGAAAATGATCCACCAGCTCTTAATACCTCTGCCCAGATGTGATATATGTCATTTCTGCTTAAATTTTATTGCACAAACACAAGTCATATGGCCACCCTAACTTGAAAGCCTGTGGGGAATGCTTTCCTGCCATTTCCTCATTAAAAGGACTAGAAGATTGCTTTTAAAAAAAAAAAACTTTTTAAATCTTTAAATTTTATTAAAAAGGACTAGAAGAGGGACAACTGGGTGGCTCAGTCGGTTAAGGCTCTGCCTTTGGCTAAGGTCATGATCCCAGACTCCTAGGATGGATCCCTGCCTGCTGCTCCCCTTGCTTGTGTGCTCTCTCTCTCTCTGTCAGATAAATAAATAAAATCTTAAAAAAAAAAGGGACTAGAAGATTTTTACACAGCCTTAATAATTTATCACATTGAGGGTGGAAGAGAAGAAGGTCAAGGTGAAACTCAAATTCAGTTTAAACTTGAAATATTGAACCAGAGTAGATTATCATAACTGAAAGTGATCAAAAAAATCTAGAATCTGCCAAAGATACAATTAAGGGATCACAAGAGATAAGTCAGAAGAGCATAGCTGGAAATAATGTTTAGAAAAGAGAAAACTGCTTCATGTTTAGAACCACTTGGCAGAGACTCTTCATTAAACTGGCCACACATATATATATTCTTACCAGAAGAATGTTCTAGAACAAAACTCTACAAAAGCAGTGAATAAATTCTACTTCAAATGCATCGTTTGACAGTTTCTTCCTCTGTGGAATGTTTATCTTTCTCATACCTGACGATGCCTGTTGGAATTAAGGAATATGTGACAGTGATATAGAAATACTTTGGGAGAGGACATATAATTCTGAAATTTCTTAGGAAGAAAAGTATCTTCCAGTAAAAATATTACATTGGCAAGTGGAAGAATTCCTTAAAAATTAGCCCTGAAGTCCTAAATCAGGGCATGAAAATTCTCAAATATGTAAGGAAATTATCTCACTTTAGAAAATTCCATTTTGGAATTACTTTCACTTCATTGTAAACACAAAATTCATCCCAATTCCTTTGAGTTTAAATTGAATAAAGTCATTTATTTTGATAAATTGACTCAAATATGGACTCCTTCCAAATTAACTTTTTGAAGAAATTCATAGTTTAGACATTATTTCACTTTTCACAGTGAAAAACACCGCTTGATACTTGGAAAGTCTCCCAACGCAGACCTTGATAGATATTGGTGATTTCCATTTGATGAAATTGGTTTCTTTTGCTTTACTTCCTATCAAATAGTGTAAGGACAGAATTTTTAGTGTCATGGATGATCTAAGGAAATAAAAATTTAATATATTTGGTGATGAACTAATAAGAGAAATTTTTATTTTCACTTGCATCAAAGAAAAGAAAGGAAATGTAAAAAGTTGTGTAATAAAATGTGATAGTTTTATTTTAGATGTTGTAGCAAATTTTTGGAGGCAATAAAGTGTGCCTAGTACTTTTGTTGAACTACTAACAACTCTATTAGCAGATGGAAACTGTCAGTATGACAAACCTGTGAATTTCCTCTCCACGAAGAAATTTTATAGAGCGTTTTTCATATTTATTTGAAACAGAGACATACTAGGCTTTGTAAATGTCTTGAGTGGACTCTATAAATATGTTCATGGAAGATAAACTCTAATTCATACAGGATGGTACTTCTGCCATTAATGTCTGGATTTCTGTGCTTGTAGCATTCCAAAAATATTTTATGACATCTGAAAAAAGTCATATTTTGTGTAACTCCTAAGATACCTAACTTCAGAGAGATCCAGGGGGTGGAATGAAAATATACTTCCCATTATACCTGCTATAATATTGAGAATAAATTGCACACAGGCATATCTCACTTTATTGTGCTTTGCTTTATTACCCTTTTTCTTTTATTAAAAAAACAACAACAGATATTGGGTTTTTGTGTGTGTGTTTTCTTTTTTTTTTTTCTTTTTAATACATTGAAGGTTTGTGACAACCCTGCATGAAGCAGGTCTATGGGCATCATTTTTCCAGCAGCATATCCTCACTTCTTGACTCTGTGTTACATTTTGTTAATTCTCTCAATATTTCTAACTTTATTATTACTATATTTGTTATGGTGATCAGTGAGCTTTGATGTTATGGGAATTATTTTGGGGTGTCATGAACTGCACCCATACAAGATGGCAAACTTAATTGATAAATGCTGTGTGTATTCTGGCTGCTCTATCCACCAACCATTCCCCGTCTCTCCCTCTCCAGGCCTTCCTATTCCCTGAGACACAATAATAATGAAATCAAGCCAATTAATAAACCTACAGTGGCCGCTAAGTGCTCAAGTGAAAGGAGGAGTATCATGTGTTTCACTTTGGGGGGATAGGCTAACCTGGTGATGGGTATCAAGGAGGGCACATATTGCATGGAACACTGGATGTTATGAGCGAACAATGAATCATGGAACACTACATCAAAAACTAATGATGTACTGTAAGGCGATTAACATAACACAATAAAAAAACAAAGCAAAAAACCCCCAGAACTAGAACTGAGTAAGCTTACTGAGGAAGGCACGTCAAAAGTCCAGACAGGTCAAAAGCAAGGCCTCTTATGCCAAACAGCCAAGTGGTGAGTCCAAAGAAAAAGCTCTTGAAAGAAAGTAAAAGCTCTACTCTAGGGAACATGCCAATTTTAAGAAAATGACACAGTCTTACTGGTGATACACAGAAAGCTTGAGTGGCCTAGATAGATCAAACCAACCACAGCATTCCCTTAAGCCAAAGATTAATCCAGAGCCAGGCCTTAATTCTTCAATTCTATGAGGGCTGAGAGATGTGAGGAAGCTGCAGAAGAAAAGTCTGAAGCTGGCAGAGGTTGGTCCATGAGGTTTAAGGAAAGAAACTGTCTCCATAACAGAAAGTACAAGGTAAAGCAGCAAAGGCTGGAGGAGAAGCTGCAGCAAGTTCTTCAGAACATCCAGCTATGAGAGCAAAGAAGGTGGCCACACTCCGCAATAGATTTTCTACGTAGAAGAAACAGCCTTCTATTGGAAGAAGATGCCACGGAGGACTTTGATGGCTAGAGAGGAGAAGTCTGTGTGTGGCTTCAAAGCTCCAAAAGACAGGCAGACTGTCTCATGATGGGCTAATGCAGCTGATGACTAGGCTGAAGGCAATACTCATTTATTATTCTAAGAAGTCTAAGGCCCTTAGGAATGATGCTAAACCTATTCTGCCTGTGCTCTATAAGTGGAAAAACAAAGCCTGGATGACAGCACATCTGTTTGCAACGTGGTCTACTGAATACAGGAAGCCCACTATTGAGACTTGCCCAGAAAAAATATTTCTTTCAAAATATTATTTCTCATTGATAATGCCCCTGGTCACCCAAGAGCTCTGATGGAGACACACAATGAGATTAATGTTCTTTTCGTACCTGCTAACACAACATGCATTCTACAGCCCATAAGTCAAGGAGCAATTTCAATTTTCATGACTTATTCTTTAAGAAATATGTTTTGTAAGGCTATAGCTGCCATACAGAGTGATTCCTCTGATGGATCCGTGCAAACTCCACTGAAAACCTTCTGGAAAGGATTCACCATTCTAGATGCCATTAAGAATATTCATGGGAAGGGGCGCCTGGGTGGCTCAGTGGGTTAAGCCTCTGCCTTCGGCTCAGGTCATGATCTCAGGGTCCTGCTTCCTCCTCTCTCTCTGCCTGCCTGCCTCTCTGCCTGCTTCTGATCTCTGTCTATCAAAATAATAAATGAAATCTTTAAAAAAAAAAGGAATATTCATGGGAAGAAGTCAAAATATCTACATTAACAGGAGTTTGGAAGAAGTTGGTTTCCACCCTCCCAGAGGACTTGGAGAAGTTCAGGGCATCTGTGGAGACAGTCACCGCAGAGGTGGTGGAAACAGCAAGGGAACTGGAGTTAGAAGTGAGGCGAGAAGATGGGACTGCATTGCTGCCGTCTCACGATCAGACTTGAACAGATGAGGAGTTGCTTCTCATGGAGGAGCAAAGAAAGTGGATTCTTGAGAGGGAAACTGCTCCTGTTGTAGATGCCATAAAGATTGTTGAAAGGACAACAAAGGATTTAGAATCTTGCATCAACTTCGCTGATAAAGCAGCAGCAGGGTTTGAGAGGATTGACTCCACAATTTTGAAAGAAGTTCTACTGAGGATAAAATGCTATCAAAGAGTATCACAAGCTACAGAGAAATTGTTCATGAAAGGAAGAGTCATCCCATGTGTCAAATTTCAGTTTGTCTTATTTTAAGAAATTGCCAATCATCCCAGCATTCATCAACCACCACCCTGATCAGTCAGCAGCCATCAGCACCAAGGCAAGAACCTCCCCCAGCAAAAAGATAATGACTCACTTAAACCTAAGATGGTGGTTAGCATTTTTTGGCAATAAAGAACTTTTTTAACTCTCACTTTTTAAAATTAAAGCATAATTAACATGCAATATTACATTAGTTTCAGGTGTACAATGTATTGATTCAACAGTTATATACATTACTCACTGCTCACCATGATAAGTATAGTCACCACCTGTCACAATGCAATGTTGCTACATTATTAATTCTATTCCCAATGCTGCTTTTCATCTCCATGACTTATTTATTTTATGACTAGGAGTTTGTACCTCTTATTCACCTTTATCTACTTCACCCATCCCCCCCCACGCTTCCCCTCTAGTAATAAAATATTTTTTAATTAAGGTATATACATTTTTTAGACATCATGTTATTTCACACTTAAAAGACTACAGTATAGCATAAACATGACTTTTCTATGCACTGGGAAACTTTAAAAAATGACTCAATTGTGATATTTGCTTTATTGTTGTGGTCTGGATCTAAACCCACAAAATCATCAAGGTATGCTTGTGTGTGTGTATATATATACATATACATATATATATATATATATATATTCAATATATAAAAGTCCTTCATGCTCAGATTTCGCTTGGAACCAAAGTATTTACTAAGTGGGTACAACTAGAAGTTACTTCAGAACATTAAACTTGCTAATATGGATTTTCTTCTCCTGTTAGGAGTGTACCCTGCTGTAAGGGGAGGTGTCTGCAAGATATCAGTAGATAATCTTCTCACGCACACACAGCTCCCAGGAGGAGTAATAAGACACTGAGAGTTCTGGTCAGAGCAAATCTTTCTGCACCAAGTATGTAGAGACTACGCCAAACTTAGATTTGTTATGAGGAGTGGTGAGGGTAGATCTGGAACCAGTCCAAAAAGAAAAAGTTCAATTTAAGCCATTTACATTTCAATTTCAAGAACTCCCTACAAAGTAAAGGCAAGTAAAAATGGAAAGGATTTTCCAACACGCAGTAGGGTTTAGTCATAGAAAATGTTCACTCAGAGGCAATCAGGAATTACAGGAACCAGGTCCTCGAGGAGGTGGGATGTGATTTTAGTTGAGGAGACTACCTCTCACTGCACATACCTTGTGAAGGGCAGGAGCTTACTCAGGGAAGGGCTTCATGGCAGGACTCTTGTCATCCAGTCATTTTTCTGAGGCATTCAAGTTGGTAACCACAAAGACAGGGACAGTGCTCTTCTGTATGGCCTAGAGACCTAGGCTGAATACAGGCCAGGGAAAAGAGGAGTGCTCTACACAGGGCCTTCATAGTGCCTACCTCTACCACCAGGGACACCCAGCCCAGCCTGGTCCCATGTACTGTCCACAGGACAAAGTTCATAAATAAGGCAGCAGGATTTAAAGATTAAGAGCATGGCATTTAGGGACACCCGGATGGCTCAGTTGGTTAAGCTACTGCCTTCGGCTCAGGTCATGATCCCACATTGGACCCCTTGCTCCGCAAGGAGTCTGCTTCTCCCTCTGACCCTCCCCCTTCTCATGCTCTCTATCTCTCTCTCTCTCTTTCAAATAAATAATTTTTTTTAAATCTTTAAAAAAAAAAAAAAGACCATGGCCTTTAGAGTCAGACCACCTGAGTGGGACTCTTTCTAGATGGATAAAATTTAAATATGTGATAGAAAGCACATTAGTATTTCTATAGATGACAAAAAAGAGATGGTATATTATACATTATATTCCTGGATGTTACATTATACATTTACTCTTGGATTTAACAAATTCTATATTACATTATTTAATTTTTTCCATTTGCTGTAATTAGTGGCAAAATCTGTTCAAAATACATTATAAAATGTAGCTCTGTCTTACACTTGTATCTTTTATGTGTTTGCTATAAATTTCAATTTACATAACCAGAAATCAAACTGAATTCATCATCATTATAGGTCATGGAAAAAAATCAAACCAAACAGCCTTCGGGATATTGTTCAGCTGGGTTATAAGAAATGGCCCACAATAATTTCAAAGAGAACTTTCACTTTAGAGAACTTTCACTTTGTCTAAATTTTATTTTTGCTAAGTGAGTCCAATTACAACTCTGTTTCTCTTAGTAGCTTGGGATTTCTTCTTTATGGTCTCCAGGCAAAAACCTCTGTTCGATCTGCCTAGAGTGAAACTCCTTCCCCAGCTGTCAAAGATACACTTGAATTGTTGGTATATTTTTCACTTAACATTCACTACCAGCCCTGGAGTATCTTGATTTCTTTTTTCTCCAAATGCTTGCCATTGCCAGTGGGGGTACATTAAGCATATTGTGACATAATTAACATTGAATGTTCTTTGGAAAGTAAAGAGGAGGTTTTGTTTCTTTTTTTAACTCTGTATTTGTAGCCCTTCCCACACTATGCCACAAAATCCAAATGAACATGAAAAAAGTACAGGCGCCAGTGGAACATCTGATATCCCTGTGATGCTGGTGTCCAGACCATCCAGTTGTTCCAACATACTATCTGAAATTCACACCATCACACGTGACATCTTACTCCTCTTTGTCATTGTCATCTGTAGAACCCAGACCACTCCCTCTCGTTCAGCGAGTGATGACTTTATCAACTGAGATTTCTTCACTTCCCCACCACTACTCCTGTCCTCATTCTAACAACTTGAGCATCCATGTAGACAACTGATTCAGCATCTTGATCTGTCAAACCCTCTGGTTCTTTGCTTTTAATGACCTGTTACTTCCTCCACCTCAGCAGGTATTCTAGAATTTTAAAACACCCCCTTTCTGAGAACTACATTTCTTCCTTCCAACTCACCTATCCAGAGTACTGCTTCAGAAATCTCCAGACTTACCAAAGCGTTGACCTAACCATTTTCTACTATCACCCTTCCTTCCCTTTATGCTTGTGTCCCTTCTTGCTCAGCATAAATTCCATACACCACAGTTATAAATGTAACCCCTTCCTTCTTCCCTTCCTCACTTAACTGGCCTTATACAGCTGAAAAACTATGCAAGCCCCATTATCCACCCACAAGCCCCACTATCCACCTGCTCCCTGCCTGCACTCACGCAGGTCAACAATGCCACAAATACACAAGTATATACACTTCTCCATAAGTTCATAGTGACAATCTCAAATGAGCACATTTTTAGTATGTATACTTGTCCACTCTCCAAAAAAGCAATTTCCTATCTTCTTTCTGTTCAACACTGCCCAACACACACATTCACACACACACACACACACACACACACACACGCGCCACTCACTCTTCCCTATGACCTTTGCTTTACCAATGATCTTTCTTCATATGTTACTAAAAGAAACAGAGACAATCGGATAGATACAGAATTTGTTTCACTTTACCTGGACTAACCTAGGTTAAGAACTTTGTTAATGGGTATAATGATGGATCAAGATAGATAATATGTTTTAAAAAGTGTAATTACATTTTTCTTAGCTGAGTTTGCAAATTTAGAACATTATATCTTCAATAAAAGCAGGCTACTTCACTTGCTGTGATGAGCACTAGTGTTATATATAAATGATGAATCACTAAATTCTATACCTGAAACTAACATTACACTGTATGCCAATTGGAATTTAAATAAAAATTTGGAGGAAAAAAACAGGCCACTTAACAGGATCTTTTAAATCTTTGTCAAAATAATTTTTAAAATATTACCACATGATAGTATAGTTAGGTGTGTTCACATCTGATTAAGTTTTAAAATCCAGCCTTATTTGAGGATCAGTGGCAACTAAAAATGATCTGTTGGGTAATAGAACTCTGTCCTTGAACTCTTTCATGAAGGTACACAGATGCTAGAAAGTTGGAGAAAAACTAATATGTTGGATAAAAAGATGTTTGAGAAGATTTAACATGCTACAACATACAAGTGAAACAAACAAGATAAAATTTAAGAAAGATAAATATAAAACTCTTCATTTAGTTTAAAAACAGATTTGTGATACAATATAGATTGGACAACACTGAACTGACAGAAATAAATGTACAGACTAGTTTTGCATGAACATAAGACTTATGTTCATTACAAAGAAAGCAATAGACTCACCATCCTAGGCACAGGCCAGACCTCGGCTAAAGTACTGGGTTTAATCCCAGAGATTTTATTTCAGGAAAGAGATGTAACATCTACAACTCATCAAACTGAGGGAAAGCAGGATAGAGAGGAGGAGACCTTGTTGCATGTGAGTACCTCCCTGAGGCACTCACCCTGCTGCTTTGCAGCAGATCCTGTGCGGACTGAAAGACAAATCTAGGATGTTTGATAGAGTTGAGTAGAGCATCCTTCATGAGTGGGTTTGAATCCCAGCTCTGCCAGTGACACACTTTGTAGACTGGGGCAAGCTGATTCACCTCTCCCAGCCTCAGTAGCTTCATTTACAAAATGTTTTGAGATAAATTTACTAGCAACTATCTCACTAAAATGGTATGAAAATCAAGTGAGGTAATTCATTTGAAACAATTAGCCCAACCCTGGCACATAATCGATGCCAAATAAACATTTGTTACTGGGCAAGAGCGGAGCTGCCAAGATGTGGGAGAAAAACGGATTGTTACTAAGGAACCTGAAGGTGATATTTTCAAAGTTGAGTATGTGTTACATTCAGAAAATATTTCTCAGTTATACTCAATTAATTCGGGAGTTTTGTTTGTTTTTTTGCTTAATCCAGAAGATTTTAGTCCTGGATAGGGAGAACGTTGAAAAGAACTGTATGGTTTTTTCTACATGTGGACCAGAGAGCAGAGAGAGAGAACAGTCTGCACATATCAGTTGTCATGGTAACGAACTAAAAAGGGATGCCAAACACAGGTGAATATTGTCAGGAACTGCTTAGTTTTTGTTCCCTGAGAGAGTCTTTTTGAAGTTATCTTTGCTCCCACCTTGAAGATATGAATTTTGTTTGGACAAAGGCGCCATTTCCATACCTGCCAAATTCAAGAAGACTGGATCCGGAGCGTGGGGGAAGGTGATTTCCTGCCGTAGGGACTCAGAGTGGCCATTTGACTTGAGTCCTTGTCACTACGCAGCTCACCCCAGCCAGAGAGCTGGAAACCTTGCCTACAACCAGTCAGGAATTACAATTCAGTACCTTACCTTTTCAACAAGTAGCTTTGCCCTATGTCCCTCTTGTTAGTGCTAATCAATCTCTCTTAGACTTGCCCCTTTCACAGAAAGAGAAGTGCTAACCACTCATTCAGGAAGCACACACCCTACAAAACTAGCCTAATACCTGTGGCTTGTCTCCTGCATCCCCTGTGATGGGCCCTGCAACACTGTCAGACACACTTCTACTCTCTCCTATATCTTCACCCTCCCAATCTGCCATTTTGAAAAAATGCCTTTCTTGACAACTGACAGAATGGGTGAAGATATTCACAAATGACATATCAGATAAAGGGTTAGTATCTAAAATCTATAAAGAACTTAGCAAATTCAACACCCAAAGAACAAATAATCCAATCAAGAAATGGGCAGAAGACATGAACAGACACTTCAGCAAAGAAGATGTCCAAATGGCCAACAGACACATGAAAAAGTCCTCAACATCACTCAGCATCAGGGAAATACAAATCAAAACCACAATGAGGTATTGCCTCACACCAGTCAGAATGGCTAAAATTAACAAGTCAGGAAATGACAGATGCTGGCGAGGATGCAGAGAAAGGGGAACCCTCCTACACTGTTGGTGGGAATGCAAGCTGGTGCAACCACTCTGGAAAACAGCATGGAGGTTCCTCAAAAAGTTGAAAATAGAGCTACTCTATGACCCAACAATCACACTACTGGGTATTTACCCTAAAGATACAAATGTAGTGACCCGAAGGGGCACGTGCACCCGAATGTTTATAGTAGCAATGTCCACAATAGCCAAACTATGGAAAGAACCTAGATGTCCATCAACAGATGAATGGATAAAGAAGATGTGGTATATATATACAGTGGGATACTATGCATCCATCAAAAGAAATGAAATCTTGCCATTTGTGATGACGTGAATGGAACTAGAGGGTATTATGCTTAGCGAAATAAGTCAATCAGAGAAAGACAATTATCATATGATCTCTCTGATATGAGGAATTTGAGAGGCAGGACAGGGGATTTGTGGGATAGGGAGGGAAAAAATGAAACAAGATGAGACCGGGGAGGGAGACAAACCATAAGAGACTCTTAATCCACAAAACAAACTGAGGGTTGCTGGGGCTTGGAGGGGTGGGGTATAGGGATAGGGTGGCTGGGTCACAGACATTGGGGAGGGTATGTGCTATGGTGAGTGCTGTGAAGTGTGTAAGCCTGATGATTCACAGACCTGTACCCCTGAGACAAATAATACATTATATGTTAAAAAAAATTTTAGAAAAAAAGAAAAATACATTTCTTGCCTTCTTCCCACTCTAGCTTACATCACTTGCTTTATTCCATCCTTTGGAATCAAACTTCTTGAGAGAGTGGTCCTCAGGGTCAGGAAGGTGCGGTCGGCAGCAGTATTCATTTCATCACTATGTCCCATGACTTACATATGTGTTGCACATGTGTGCTTTTGTAACTAGCAAGTAAAGAAAAAGAATAGTCCCACAGCCTTATTGCTTATTCATTACTGAACCCATTGGAATCTGGACCCAAAATAGAGCACACCACTGAAACTTCCCTGCTAATGTGACCAATGGGTTTTTCATCATTTATGTATCTGTCTTTATTTCACTGGATTTGCCTGAGGCATTTGGCAAAAAAAAGCTCCATGGCTCTTGGAACACTCTTTTCTTGTTTTGTGGACAACCTCTCACCTTCCTGGTTTGCCTCTTTTCTCATTGTTTTCCCCCAGAGTCGCTTTTTTTTCCTTCTTAACCACCAGCAGCAGACACTACTGGTTAGCTCATCAGTCCCCATTCCCGGCCTGTATTTCCCAGCCATCTTCCGACCAGGGCTTGCTCTTGGGAAACTTCTAATCAACAAGACTTACACAGAAGTCAACTCTGGAATGCCCAGCAAAGCTTTGCTTTCCTGATAACAGGTACCCTCTCTCTGTCACTGTGGAAATGCAAGACACTTTGGCTGGAATTGTCCTTAGCAAACCTGTGACTAGGAGCTAAACAGAAACACAAGTTAGATTTCTGCACCTACTAAATTGCCCACTCAAGATTTCTTGTTAGATGAGAAAATAAAACTCTTGTTTGTTTAAGACACAATTCAGATTTTCTGCAGCAGCCAAACCTAACTGATACATGCTCAAATGTTGCTATTTCTCAGGGTTCTATCCACAGTCCCCTCTTTCTCATTCAATACTATCTTCCTGAAAGATAGAACCAAATGCACTGATACTAATATCCCAGGGATACACAGATTTACAGCTCTACCCCAAATTCTTTTGCCTGTTCTACATAGATATCTTACATTCATTATTTCCAAAGCATTCCTCACCAACCTCCTCCTCCTATACTCACTCCTGATTAATCCACTCAGTCTCTACAGCAGAGAGAAAATACCCATAAAATCCTCCCATTCACCCACCACTTCACCCCAAACCAAGCAGCCACTAAAGCCTCTTCAAATTCATTCTGTCTTTGAAATTTTCATCTCATTCACTTGGAGGATGATTCAATGCGTACAGAATTCTAGATTGGTGATTTTTTTCCTTTAACACTAAATATTTTATTCTACTCTCTTTTTATTTGCATAGTTCCTCTTGAGGGCAAGTCTTGTGAAGAACAGAATATTCTGGATATGTTAAAATGGTTACTTCCCCTCCCCCACACACCAGAAGCATGGAGGGATTTTTCTATGATCAGAAACTTGGAAGGTCTCCTGGAGGTAAAACTCATGGAAGTGTGTCCCCACCCACTACTAAGACTGGGCCCTCCTGGAGCTTTTAGCTCTCACGCTTGTCCACACTGACTCTCCAGCAATCCATCAAGTACAATGTTTTTCTTTTTCCTTTTTTTTCAAGATTTTCTTTATTTATTTGACAGATCACAAGTAGGCAGAGAGGCAGGCAGAGAGAGAGGGGGGAAGCAGACTCCCTGCTGAGCAGAGAGCCTGATGTGGGGCTCAATCCCAGTACCCTGGGATCACGACCTGAGCTGAAGGCAAAAGTTTTAACCCACTGAGGCACCCAGGCACCCCTTACAATGTTTTTCTATACCAGTACTTCTTTTCTGCTTCTGGACTTCTGTTTGGAGAAGTGATTCTCTGTATCTGTTTGTATGCCTCATTAATATTGGAGGCAGTGGTTTGCCTATTAACTCCATTCTCTGATGAATCTACGAAGAGTTGTTGATTCCCTGTTTGTTCATCTTCTTGATGTTGTTGTGTAAACAAGGAGATAACTTCCAAGCTTGCTACATACCAGACCAGACCCAGCAGTCCCAAATTTCCTTCTAAGTTATTCTTTTTCCTCAGCCCAGCAGCCACTGTCTTTATTCAGACCACCAGCTTCTCTTTTGCAGATATAGCAACAGCCTTTGTATTGCGTCCCTGCCTCAAGGATCAACCCTCTTATATTCACTTCTTATTCAAATAAAGCATTAACTGAACACTTGCTGAATGTTAGGCACAAACTATGATCATCAACAATGCAGCCAGAGTACCAATTTCCAGAATGAAATTCATTAGCTCATTTCCCTGCTCAAAATACTCCATTGGCTCCTCATGGGCAGCAGGTGTAAATCCAAACTCCATAGAACAGACCTCAGTGCCCTTCACTCTATGAACCTGTCATCTGCTTCATACCCATCCCTCATACCTTACTCTGCAATTCCTGCAGACTTACCATCATGATGTCCCATGTTCTGTGACAATTCCATTTATTCCCCTGCCTTAAATTCTTTTTCCCTTTATTGCCTAATGAAGTCCTTCTTATTCCTCAAATTTCAGCTTAAAAATGAGTGAGCCCTTGCCTGGAGAGCACTCAGAGGAAAGGTGAGCAAAGTATCTATTTATGGAAGAAACTTGAAGCTATGATTGTAGCTCTCTGAAAAGCTCAGTTTTTATACTAAATTAATGCTTTAAATGTAAAATATAGATTCACTACAAATAACTGAAAATAGGAAAAATATAGTAAAGAGGAAAATAAAAATGCCCAATAAAAAGTATTGTTGGCATTACAGATGGTTTGCCGATCATCATCTTTGTGCTGAAATCGATGACACACTTTTAACCTTCAGCATTTCTCAACAGTTTTGAATACTCTTGGTGCCAATAATTTTCAGGGGCTATGAATTATGTTTTCATGCATGTACTACAATTTTATAGGATATACTTTGATTTGTTTAATTCTTCCTGTGTTGTTGAATGATTTGTTTCCAATTTTTGTTATTATGAATGATGTCATGCTGAGTACTTATGTGCACAAAGTTTTTCCTACAATTCTGTGTATTTCTATGTGAGATATTCTTAGAAATTCACTAAGAAAAGGCCCCCAATACATATTACCAAATTGTCTTATGAAAACATTAGACAAATAGTCTCACCTGCAATAAATTAAAGTTCATGTTTCATAGAACCCTAACCAGAATTGTATATCTTTTACAAATTTTTTTCTCTATTTCATCAATTTTTGCTATCTTGTCTTTGTATTTTAACTTTTTTGTTTTAGTTCAGTTGAACATTTTTTTGTATGTTTACTGGCCATTTATCTTTCTTCTTCTATGAGCTAAGTTAGAATCAACCAGACTTAAAGTGCAGAATTGAAAAAATAAAAATAAAAATAAATAAAAGTGCAGAATTGAATATTAGTGAAATAATAATAAGATGCACACACTTCACTCATTCATCAATTTGACTACTGCATAAACTCTTATATAAAACTATTTGTCAAATTAAGTTCAGTTAAAAAAAACACATAAGGAAGAGCTGTACTCCCTCAATATTAATTAATAGGCTACGATGTCCTACTACTGTGCTAAGAATGGTATACAGAGATAAACTAAACCTATATTTTGCCCTCAAGATGCTTATAAGTTAAATCATAAATTGTATGAAACAGGGTGATATCTGCTAGAGATCTAGAAAATCAGAGCTCAAAATGAACTCAGATGAGTAGATCTAATGCTTTTCTATGAAGCAGAGAAGTCTAAGAAAGGCAGGAGAGTTTTGAGAGGGATCCTAAAGGTTAGAAGGAGTTCAGCAGGCAGAAAAGGGGACAGGCATGCCAGATAAAGACACCTTGTCAAGCAAGATTCCAGTTAGTAAGGGATCTGTCTTACTATAAAAAGGTGAGATTCTTGGTGGGGTTGGAGAATAAGATACATTAAAAATGGTGAAAGACAAGAGTGGCTCATTTGAGGCCAAATTATGAAGGAGTTTATATATATTAAAAAATAATTTGAACTCCTCCTATTTTTGGTATGGAGTCAGCATTTTTTTTTAATTTTTAATTTTTTATTAACATATAATGTATTATTAACCCCAGGGGTACAGTTCTGTGAATCGCCAGGTTTAAACACTTCACAGCACTCACCATAGCACATACCTTCCCCAATGTGCATAACTTAACCACCTTCTCCCTACCCCCCTCTCCCTGGCAACCCTTAGTTTGTTTTGTGAGATTAAGAGTCTCTTATGGTTTGTCTCCCTCCTGATCCCATTCTGTTTCATTTTTCCTTCCCTACCCCCGAAACCCCTCACTTTGCCTCTCAACTTCCTCATGTCAGGGAGATCCTATGATAATTGTCTTTCTCTGATTGACTTATTTCGGTCAGCATGATACCCTCTAGTTCCATCCACATCGTTGCAAATGGCAAGACTTCATTTCTTTTTGATGGTTGCATAGTATTCCATTGTATATGTATATATATATGCATAAAGAAGATGTGATATATATATATCACATCTTCTTTATGCATTTATCTGTTGATGGACATTTAGGTTCTTTCCATAGTTTGGCTATTGTGTACATTTCTGCTATAAACATTCAGGTTCACATGCCCCTTCAGATCACTACATTTGTATCTTTAGGGTAAACACCCAGTAGTGCGATTGCTGGGTTGTAGGGTAGCTCTATTTTCAACTTTTTGAGGAACCTCCATGCTGTTTTCCAGAGTGGCTGCACCAGCTTGCATTCCCACCAGAGTCAGCATTTTTTAAAGCAAGGTACTACTATCCTCATTTTGCTAATGAAGAATTAGAGGTATAAAGAGGTGTAGTGATTAGCCAGGTGATGTGTTAGGAAGTGGAAGAATTTGAACTTATCTCATGTGACTCCTGAAACAGTTTTTCCAAACAATGCTGTAGTACTTCCCAAGATTCCACTCATCCTTACCATATCCATATAAAGTATTCCCTGGGAAATGTGCTGAGTATTGAAGACTGCAGGAGAGGCACCACTTTTGAGCTCTCTGCCCCTATCACACATTCATGCTCAACACACACACACACACACACACACACACACACATCATGTGCTCACCAAGAGAAGAAAAGCTACTGGTCTACCTGGCTTAGCATAGAGCTGTGGAGGATGGTACAGTGGTTGCTGGAATCTCACCATACTTTATTTTAGGCCCAGAACCAAAGAGTATTTTATTGCCAACTAGAATGTGAGCCACATTTCCCTTCACCTTCCTATAGGCTAGTGTGACTGCAGAAAGCAAGGGTTACAAAAGCATTTTTCTTTACATCCACATTGATAAAAGCATATTCTTACTCAAATAATTAGCCTCTGTAAAAAGTTAATGAGAGAAAGGAAAATGCTTTTTTTTCCCAGTCTTTTTTTTTAAACTTTATTTTATTTTTTCAGTGTTTTTCCCAGTCTGTAGGGAGAGCATTCTGTTCCTCATTAAAGACCCATGGTAAAAACAAAACAAAAACCATGAATTAGAAAACCAAATCCTGTTTTTTTACATCATCCATGTAACCAAGTTTTCACTTCTTATTGATCTCCTCTTCACTTTTTTTTTTTAATTTTTTTTCAGCGTAACAGAATTCATAGTTTTACACCACACCCAGTGCTCCATGCAATGCGTGCCCTCCATAATACCCACCACCAGGCTCCCCCAACCTCCCACCCCCCGCCCCTTCAAAACCCTCAGGTTGTTTTTCAGAGTCCACAGTCTCTCATGGTTCATCTCCCCCTCCAATTCTTCACTTTTAATGTCTTGGTCTCCAAAATTAAAGAAGACCTAAAAATACCCATTTCTTAAGACCCATTATTTTCTTCCTAGTACTTCAAAGTTACTAGAGATATTTTGCAGGTTTGTTCAGTTTCTATGAATTATGACCACATGAATCAGCAGAAGCAAAGAGCTGAAAAGTTTGATAAGGAAGAAGTTTGCTGTGTTTTGGCAGACTCTCTGCTGGATAGCAGCTAATTAAGCACAAAGCCCGCTGGTGGGCCCTCTGCCTAGATGCATCGTGATGCGTATAAGGAGACCTCTCCAGAATACACTAGAATTCATTAACCACCACTTGGAGATGATGTTAGGGTTTCTCCCATGATCTGGTGCACATGAAACCTTATTTTTCTGCAGCCTGCATATCCCTCTATAGATGCACATTTAACCCTTTGACAGAAATCCAATGCCAGTCATAGAGATAATAGAACTTCTTCACTTTCACCTTCAAGTTCTCAGCATGACAAACCCCTTTATTCTGATTTATTTTATATTTGTAAAATACATTTAAATATTTGTATTTATTTTATTTTATTTATATTGACTCCCTGTTTATTCTTTATAACTCTTTGTACATCATTCTTGAATCTTTTTTTTAACTTCCAATTTTTGTTTAAATTCCAGTTAGTTAACATGCAGCACAATATTGGTTTCTGGAGTGGGATTCAGTGATTCATCATTTACATACAACACTCAGTGCTTGTCCCAAGTGCCCTCTCTAATACCATCACCCACTTAACAATTCCCCCACCCACTCCCTCTGTCAACCATCAGTTTGTTCTTTATAGTTAAAACTCCGTTTTATGATCTCTTCCCCCGCCCCCATGTTCATCTGTTTTCTTTCTTAAATTCCATGTATGAGTGAAATCATATGGTATTTGTTTTCTCTAACTGACTTATTTTACTTAGCATAATATACTCTAGCTCTATCCACGTTGTTGCAAATGGCAAGATTGCATTCATTCTTTTTTTATGGATATATTATATATATATATATATATATATATATATATATATATATACCACTCCTTCTTTGTCCATTCATCTGTCAATAGATATTTGGTTTCTTTCCCTAGTTTTTCTATTGTTGATAATGCTGCTATAAACACCAGGGTGCATGTGCCCCTTTGAATCCATATTTTTGTATCCTTTAGGTAAATACCTAGTAGTGCAAATGCTGGGTCATAGGATAGTTCTATTTTTAACTTTTTGAGGAACTTCCCACTGTTTTCCAGAGTAGCTGCACCAGTTTGCATTCCCACCAACAGTGTAAGAATTTTCCCCTCTCTCTGCATCCTCACCCCAAATCATTTTTTTTCTATAAAGAGGATTTCTTCTTTCCTCAGATGGTCACTACTGCATATATATTGAGGAGGACATGAGAAATGCTGGCAAAAGTTCTGAGTATTTATTGCTAATTTGTATTAGCTGTGCAACTGCTCAGATTTTTAAAAAATATATATAAAGTACACAAACTTGAATTGCATTTTTTGAAACTCTACTTGTTTTCTTCTGAGATATAATAACCAGAAAGATAGGGGGTTCCTGGGTGGCTCAGTGGGTTGGGCCTCTGCCTTCTGCTTGGATCATGGTCTCGGGGTCCTGGGATCAAGCCCCTCATCGGGCTCTCTGCTCAGCGGGGAGCCCGCCTGCTCAGCCTGCCCCCTGCCTGCCTCTCTGCCTACTTGTGATCTCTCTCTCTGTGTCAAATAAATAAATAAAATCTTGGGAAAAAAAAAAAAACAGAAAGATAAAGTAACTTCCTCACAGACACCAGTAAGGATTTGAGTTTGGCAGAATATATTTCTAGAACTAGACAATTCTCAGATTATTCAGAATAAGACTCAAAACTAAAGAACACATGTCTAATATTTAAAGCAGATGTTTGTTTTGTCTAGGATTCAGAAGTCGACTATCTATGGTATTTTATATGAGTGAGGATGAAATACTAATCACTAAGATAAGCCAGAGATAAATAAACACAATTATGCAAAATTTCTTCCGATATATTTAAAATGAGACTTGAGTTCCTACTTTGTAGCTTGAAGCCATATATATAATAATCTTTTGAAAGATTTATTGATCCTTCTGGGATAAAGTAATTTTCCCCAGAAACTAAGAAATAGTATCTCTTATTTACCGTGGAGAGAGCATCTGTTAATTATCATTTTCCCCCTTAATTCAGAAATCTTTAAATGAACAAAAAGAGGGCATTTACCAATGAGAGAAACATTAAAACAACAGATAAATGAGCAAAGAGCCTGACCAGAAAACACACAAAGGAAAAAATATGGTCAGAGAAATGGGAAGGAAAAAGAAGTGGCTAAAAATTATTGGTTTAATTACTCAAGGAGAGAACTGCATTTTGTTTAGCAAAACATAGATGCTCACTTATTTCTGGAGGATAACAAATAACATGGAGGACATGGGAAGATGGAGAGGAGAAGGGAGTTGAGGTAAATTGGAAGGGGAAGTGAACCATGAGAGACTATGGACTCTGAAAAACAACCTGAGGGGTTTTGAAGGGGTGGGGGATGGGAGGTTAGGGGAGCCTGGTGGTGGGTATTAGGGAGGGCATGTATTGCATGGAGCACTGGGTGTGGTGCAAAAACAATGAATACTGTTAGGCTGAAAAGAAATAAAAAAAAAACAAAAGCAAAGATGGCCCTCTGTGGGTTGTGAAAGACAACTGTGGGCCAAGGCCAGAAGAAGAGAGAAGGAGCTTGGGACCTCTGAAAAGCAGAAGGCCACAAGCCCAGAGTGACAGGGGAAAATGGAGTTTGACAAGGTGTGGTCTGGGAAGACGTGGGCCACAAGATGCTATGGAAGCTGGCATCTAGAAGGAAAGTGATCAGTGAGCTCCCAGAAGCAGGAACAGCTATGTGCTTTTTATGTAGGATAGAGGTTAGAGATTGAAGCTGACAGCCAAGAAAGAATTCTTGAGATTTCTTTGGTGCAAAAAAGGTGGTTTTCAGCAACTTCTTTCAAGATATGTCTCCAAAGGCAAAGGAAACAAAAGCGAAAATGAACTTTTGGGACTTCATCAAGATCGAAAGCTTCTGCACAGCAAAGGAAACAGTCAACAAAACAAAGAGGCAACCCACAGAATGGGAGAAGATATTTGCAAATCACAGTACAGACAAAAGGTTGATATCCAGGATCTATAAAGAACTTCTCAAACTCAACACGCACAAAACAGATAATCATATCAAAAAATGAGCAGAAGACATGAACAGACACTTCTCCAATGAAGACATACAAATGGCTATCAGACACATGAAAAAATGTTCATCATCACTAGCCATCAGGGAGATACAAATTAAAACCACATTGAGATACCACCTCACACCAGTTAGAATGGCCAAAATTAGCAAATTAGGAAACAATGTGTGTTGGAGAGGATGTGAGGAAAGGGGAACCCTCTTACACTGTTGGTGGGAATGCAAGTTGGTGCAGCCTCTTTGGAGAACAGTGTGGAGATTCCTCAAGAAATTAAAAATAGAGCTTCCCTATGGCCCTGCAATTGCACTACTGGGTATTTATCCCAAAGATAAAGATGTGGTGAAAAGAAGGGCCATCTGTACCCCAATGTTCATAGCAGCAATGGCCACAGTCTCCAAACTGTGGAAAGAACCAAGATGCCCTTCAATGGACGAATGGATAAGGAAGATGTGGTCCATATAAACTATGGAGTATTATGCCTCCATCAGAAAGGATGAATACCCAACTTTTGTAGCAACATGGACGGGACTGGACGAGATTATGCTGAGTGAAATAAGTCAAGCAGAGAGAGTCAATTATCATATGATTTCACTTATTTGTGGAGCATAACAAATAACATGGAGGACATAAGGAGATGGAGAGGAGAAGGGAGATGAGGGAAATTGGAAGTTAGGCAGGTCTTCACTATCTCCTTCCGTCACCTCTGCACCTCCAAGGCTAACTGATAGCCTGGACTTCCTTGGCCTTTGAGGTTTTCTGGGGATACTTCAGGGACCCTCATCCATTCATTTCCTGGGTGGGGCCCCTCTTCAGGTTATGTCCCAATGTGAGCCATCTGCTCTGCTCTGGCTAGCACTCACTATACATTCTGGAAATTATTCAGGATTATTTCCTTGTTTATAGTAATGTCCCTAATTTTTCAGAACTGACACAGGATATTCTCTTAAAGAAAAAAACAAAACAAAACAAAAACAATTGGCCCTTTGGCAGTTTTAGTGGGATTTGGCAGAAAAGCAAGGCAAATCAGTTGGATCAAACGGTTACCTTAAAATATATAATTTCCAATTATTAACTTATTTAAATAAAAATGATGCCATTTTCATATTTGGATAATCTTAAAATCTAGTTTCACAGTGTGATTACTGGCCTACGCATGTTGACGTATTTATAAGTCCTGGTGTATAATTGCTAAATTGCTTTTCTAATGGTCCATCCAATTTATAGGGCTTTCAATGATATATGAAGATACAAAATGGCAAGACTAGCTCATCATTACCATTTTTTCCTCCCTAATCTGGTAGCTAAAATAGTACCTGTTGCTCTTTTAATTTGTGTGTTTTTATTCTTTTGAGAAAGAATGTGTCATGTTAGCTGCAGGAATGATAGCAAGTTCTCCTGTTTGCTGGTTTCACCTTGTTCTCATTATTTTTAATTAAAATAGCTTCAATTCCCTTGGGTGGTGGAAACCCACTGTCTGTTATGACATGTCTGGAGATTTGAGGGTCTTATTTTCTTCCAGTCACTTATTGTTCCAATTTTCTGAAGGGACAGAATTCTCAGCCTCTCCCCTTTCTTGCCTCCCGTGATCATGCCATCCCCTCTTCTTCATTTCCCTCAAGTGCTCTTTATGCCAGGGACAGCAAAAGAAGAGCGGAACTTAGAAATAAACAAAGCTTCCTAGCATGGCAAAACCTTGAGAATTAAATAGTAGACATCTCTATTTGTAAAAGTGATGTGGGAAACAAAGGCAAAAGAAAATTTAAATTTCCTTACTACGTATAGGCCCCTGACAAGTCCTTGAAACAGGCAGAGTGGCATTTCTTTAGAAACTCGACTGCTTTGATGTTAATACTTAACTAAGAGCAAAAGGCAATTTTAGCCTGCCCCCTAGGATCCTGTAAGTCTACTTTAGCATACAAAAATTCCTTTGGAAACTTCCTTTATCTCTACCCCCCAAGATATATGTTGGCAATCATCACCCAAGCATATGACCCACCACTATATACATGAAGGGTCTCATGACTCAGGTTTTACTAGACCATAATAAATGACATTTTCCCAACAACAGCTAGCCCACTCCAGGTCCTAGAAACCTTGCTTCCAAAATTCCTTAGAGACTTATGCTATCACTAAACTGTTCACACAGGGCTGCATTACCCACGTGGGGGCGTGGTAGCAACATGCCACTGTGCCCAGCAGGGATATTCTGCCCCATGGCAGCCCTGATAGACCCTTCTCTGCCCTCCTCACTCTACACACACCTTCCGCAGGTCATCATGTCAAGTCAGACCCCACTCTCCTGGACCTGAAAGCCCTGCAGCCTGGGAACGGCCCTTGCACAGCTGTGCTGGCCTGAGAGCTATTGGTCCAGAACAACACTTCAGCTGGCAGGTTATACTTTTGACATCTGTCTTCTTGATCATCCCACCCTCACACCTCATGGCCTGTGGGAACAGTACTGTGATCAAATAGAACTTTAGAAAACATAAATGTTCCCCTCTCCACTATTTGGCAGACAGCTGAAAATTTTAACACACAATCCTCAAAACAAACAAAGCAAAAACAAAAACAAAAAAACCCTCCTCAAATCCTGATGTTGTACAGACACACATCTTCCCCTTTCTCTGAAACTGAATAAAAGAAAATTCCTAGATAAATAACAATATTATGTTAAAGAATAAACAGAAATATTCTGTTGAAGAATGTGGACATGTGTCAATGGTTTCCTTTAGCTCATTTTACAGTAAGGTGTAAAAAAGAGGGGGAGACCAGGGGAGAATCCAGAGTGCAGACACAGACATAATCAGGGATGTGAGGTGAATTGGCAGTTAGATGCAAAATGGGCCTCCTGCACAGAGGATCTATAGCATGACCCTCTAGGACCTAGCTTGTGTCTCTCTGGAGTTGTGAAATTGCCACACCAATGAAGCATACAGGCCCCCACGATGTCCAACAACCTGTGAGTCCTCTACACCAAGGATCTGCGAATTTGTTTTGTAAAACATTTTTGTAGCTCTTTTAAGGATCATAAGGTCTCTGTCTCGACCACTCGACTCTTCCCAGGCCTGTGACTGGGGCAGGGTGACACAGGGCACCCTCCTCAGAAGGACCCCAAGCTTGGGGTTTAATGCTCTGTGATCCCAATCTCAACATTTTCTGTATTGATTAGGCTATCTGGAGAGAAAAATGAGGATTCCCCAATGCAGGCACTCAGCTGACTTTCATCATGGCGTAAAAATTGGCCGACTCCTGCCTGCTTCAGTATAAGAACACTGGCATGGCTGGAGCCTCCTCTCAAGCCAGGACCACATGTTTAAGTTCATGAAGCTTCTTCCTGTTCTCTTACTTTCTGACTATACCCTTTGAGATCTGGAGGTCTCAGATTCATTCCATTCTCAACAAGTGTTGAGAATTGTCTTGATGTGTCTTGAAGTGTCAATTGTCTTCAATTATCATGAATTGTCACCTCATGAAGACACTTTTTTTTTTCATGAAGACTCTTTTAAAGCTAACCCAGGTCTACACCACCCACTCACCTCAAACCCATGGTCAAATGGACATTGTAGTTCACACATTTGAGTAAAAAGCTCTCCTCCTGGCAATATCGCCACACACATCCCACTGTGAAGCTTGTATACATCCACTCACTGCTCTGGTCTCCTACCCTCACAGAGAGAACTGCTGCCTCAGTGAAGAGAACTCCCAGCCAGGATCCAGCCAGCTCCCTGTCCAAGCTCAGCTTGCCTTTCCCCACCATTATGTCTTTTCATGAACAAGTAATGTGCTAAACAGCAGAATCTATAGCTCACTCTCTGCAGTGGGAGCAAAGTCAGTGATCAAGGTTGCAAATTTCCCTCCCCCATCATTCATCCAATAGTTCAGCAAGTGGGATTCCCAATCTGACACCTCCCAGTTCTTTATTCTATATGCTCCCAAGCCTGGGCCTGTGTCCAAACGCAGGGTCTGTAACCGATCTAGGAAGGATCAAGGAATCTCAAGCATCAAAGAAGGGAAGATATAATCCAGGATAGAGAGAAGGAGGCCCCTTGTCCAATAAACTGAAGCCTGATTTCTAGGGCTTTCTTATTCATGAACTGACTACATGAATATATCCTTTGAACCAAATACAGAACCTGGGAAAAGGATCTTCTTCTACATTCTTTGGGGTCTCTTGGTACTACTGCAGACCTTAAGGGCCTGTTCTGAGTGGCTACCTTCCCATCATGCTGATAATTATTGTAGTCAATACAGGGCCTGCCACAATGCTTGAGGAATGTGAACTACAAGGTCTGGCAGAGGCTGCAGGCAAGGCCTATGCCCTAGAGGCTAGACTGATGTCCTGGGGAAGTGAGAAAGACATATCCCCCCAACTATTCCAGCCTAGGGAAACCCCTTTGGTGTATTTCCCAAGACACCAGAGCTCCCTTTGGTGAAAGTGAAGTCACTGACCCAGTGCTCAGTGAACCAGGCCCCACACTTATACCACAAAGGTTGACACTACAGGTGTAGGGGAAGGGTGGTTCTTTCAAGAAATGACACCAAGTCAAATGAGCATTACACAAGAAAATAAATTAATCTTAACCTCTGCCTCCTACCACACTCAAAAATCAATTCCAAATTGACTGAATATCAGAATGTAAAAGAAGTATGTCTTCATGACCTTGGAGTAGGCATAGATTTTGTAAATAGAATACAGAAATTGCTAGGCATAAAAGAATTAAACACAATAAATTAAACCACACTGAAGTTAAGAACTCCTATTCATCCAAGAATATCATCATGGGACCAAGGAGGTTTGGCCACAGACTGCTAGAGGATGTCCACAATGCTTAATCTAGAAAGGAGACTAATCTGAGTATATTGAAAGTTCTTGCAGATGGCAGAAAGTCTATCAATTTCTTATTGTCACTGTAACAAATTTCAATACACAGTGAATTAAAATAAATGTATATTATGTTATAGTTCTGGAGGTCAGAAGTCCTAAGTCAGTTTCTCTGGGCTAACATCAAGGTGCTGTCCTCTGTTCCTCTGGAGAATCTAGAGGCTAATCCATTTCTTTGTATTTTCCAGCTTCGAGAGGCGAGCTGCATTCCTTGGCTCATGGGCCCATTCCTCCATCTGCAAAGCCTTTGCATCTCACTTTACTTATCTCACCTCTCCTTCTATTGTTGTATCTTCTTGTTCTAACTTTGATCCTCCTGCCTCACTCTTATAGCACCCATGTGATTACATTGGGTCCAACTGGACAACCCAGGATAAACTTCCCATCTCAAGAACCTTAATTTAATCCCTCTCACAAAGTCTCTTTTCCCATGTAAGGTATCATACTCACAACTTCTGAGTATTAGGGCATGAACATCTTTCATCATCATTCAGCTTACCATAGGAGAATATACACCTGTAGGAAAGGTCATCAGGAGAGCTGGTGGGTGTTTGTGGGATAGGATATCCAAATGGCTAATAATAAGTGAAGAAGTTATCAAGGAGGTGTAGATTGAAGAGGTCACCAGGCAGCAAGACTGCCCAGTAATCATAATAGCAAAAATCAAACAGACAGATGACAGTAGGTATTAGCAAGAATGTAGAGCAGCTACAGCAGTGGTGCTGTTGGGACAGTCAATGGATTGGAACAGTCAATATGGAAAACCCTTTTTCAGCATCTACTGGATTGGGACACACATGTACCCTGTGGCTTAGTAATTCCATTTCCTAATATATCCCCAAATAAATGCATACATATGCTTGCCAAAAGACACATCTTCAAGTGTTCTGGAAGCACTACTTATAGTGGCCATAGAGATGTTCATCTATAATGGGTGATGGATAGCTCCTGATAGTGTCTTATGATAAAAACAATGAAGAATGAGTAAAGTTCAGTTATAGGCCTCAGCATGGATAAATTTTACAGATGCAGTGTTGAGTGAGGAAGGCTATTCCCAGAGGAATATGAGCATGATTCCATGTGAATGGAGTAAAAGAACAAGCAAAACTAATGTATGATTTTAGAAGTCAGAATGGTGGTTCCCCTAGAGGTTGTGAGCTGGAATTGGAGGGGGACACAGGACAAGGAGTGCTCTGGTGCAGTGTTCTGTTTCATAATCTGTGCACAGATCACATGAGTGTATCTACTATGTAACAATATATTCTGCTGTGCAGTTATGATTTGCATACCTTGTCACATGTTATACTTTAATAGGAATGTTTACAAAAATAAAATAAAGCCAATGTTTGGAGAACTTTTCTTTGCCACTGCAACATACATACAACATACTTACAAGCCCTTGCTCCCTGACTACAAAGGTCTGGAGGAGTTGAACAGTTGTCTTCTGTCTTCCCAACTTCCAATTAGTCAAAGATCCCCAAGCACTCAGGGCTTCAAGTTGTTGTATCTGGCTTTTACTTAATCAATAAATTAATGAGCGGAGAAGCCAAAGCCCTACATGGTATGTTAGACCTGAGATAATGACTGATACAATTCAGGAAAATTTGCAATTGCCTCTCTGTTTTTAGACTCACCTATTTGTGAACAGATTCAATTCTATCCCAAAGGAGTGATAATGTGGCCAATCATACACCTCAGGTGATCCAAATTATAGTGCCTGGGTTTCATCATTAGCCTGGACTTCTATGTTGCCAAGTAATCCAGATCTTTTCCCATATTTTAGATTCAAAATTGTAATATTTCCTAATATATAATCATAACGAATTCCATTTCAAACAAAAAAAAATTATGGGCCAGCCCCTGAAAGGTGGTTGGAGCTTTTCTTACCCAGAAAGGAAATGCTTTAAAGTCATAAAATCCCTCTGGGGCAACAAAATCATTTTGGCCCTGTTTTCTGGAATTACTTCTACTTTCCAGAATCCTTTCTTCAAACCTGTATCTATGATCACCTAACAAACCCTGATCATCCTTCCAGTTAAGTTCTCAACACGGAGAAGCCATATAATTTATTAAGAGCATGTGTTCCCTGTTGTCATCACTGAATGTGTTGGCTGCTCTGGACTAGGCACCCAAGCCACTAGCAAGTGCCCAAACTCTCCAGCTAGAGTAGTTATTCTCAAATACCAGCATGCCAACTTTCTCTTTGAATATTCTACAGACTTCTTCATTTGCTCATGAAATCACTCATTCATCCCTCCACAAATAATTTATTGAGAGTCTTCTGTAACCTAGCATGTTGTAGACCCTCAGGACAGGTAATGAAAAAAAATCACAGCCTTGGATTTGTGAAGCTTACATTCTAGAGAGTGGAAATAGACAACAAACAGATAATTACACGATATGATTACAGGTGGAAGCAGGAAGATGTAAAGCAGAATGAGTAGAGGTAGCAGGGTAGAGTTTGATATTTTGGCCAACCTAGTCAGAAGGGCCTCTCTGAGCCCTTGCACCTGAGTGGTGAGCTTCAGCCCTACCAGTATCTGGGGATAGAGCATTCCATGTAGAGGATGGACCTATGGAAAGTCTGAGAGAGGAGGAATTTTGTCATACCCAGATTTGCCTTCCAGTACCCAGCCCACCTCAACTGGCTCCAAGTTTTACTCTCTGAAATAACAGGTAGTCACATGCCTTTATCCTCTTCTCAGCAATTTGCTCCCCTAAGTGGATTTTTCTTTTGACCTGATGTTACCATTTCCAGAACCAGGTTATTTGAGAAGTACGGAAATGTCACCAAAGATCCCTTCCCCAGTGACTGCTGATCTTTCCTTTGATGATGGGCTTTAACACTCAGCAGGTGGGGCCATATAAATCCATCCTTTGAAAAGTCACTAATAATAACAAGCTCCTTCTGGATTGCAGCATTAGGTGCCTAATGCCCATGTCTTGAGAACCAGGAACATGTAACAGGATTGAACACAGACCCCAGTCTGAGACAGGATGCTGGTCTATCTCAAGCTACTTGACCTCTGTGTGCCTCAGTTTCCTCATCTATAAAAAGGTAAGAGTGAGAAGACATACAAATGGCTAACAGACACATGAAAAAAAATGCTCCATATCACTCGTTATCAGAGAAATACAAATCAAAACCACAATGAGATACCACCTCACACCAGTCAGAATGGCTAAAATTAACGAGTCAGGAAATTACAGATGTTGGTGAGAATATGGAGAAAGGGGAACCCTCTTACACTGTTGGTGTGAATGCAAATGGGTGCAGCCACTCTAGAAAACAGTATGAAGTTTCCTCAAAAAGTTAAAAATAGAGTTACCCTGTGACCGAGCTATTGCACTAATAGGTATTTACCCAAAAGATCCAAAAATAGTGATTCAAAAGGGCACATGCATACCCATGTTTATAGCAGCAATGTCCACAATAGCCAAACTATGGAAAGAGCAATAGATGTCTATCGACAGATGAATGGATAAAGAAGATATGGTATATATATCCACAATGGAACATTACTCAGCCATCAAAAATAATGAAATCTTACATTTGCAATGACATGGGTGGAACTAGAGGGTATTATGTTAATTGAAATAAGTCAATCAGAGAAAGACAAATACCATAAGATTTCACTCATGTGGAATTTAAGAAACAAGACAGATGAACACAGGGGAGAGAAGGAAAAATAAAACAAGAGAAAAACAGATATGGAGGCAAACCATAAGAGACTCTTAAGTATAGGAAATAAACTATGGGTTGCTGGAAGGGAGGTGGATCAAGGAATGGGCTAATTGAGTGATGGGTATTAAGGAAGACACTTGATGTAATGAGCACTGGGTGTTATATGTAACTAATGACTCACTGAATCATACTCCTGAAACACTCCTGAAACTAATAATGCACAATATGTTAACTAAATTAAATTTAAACAAAAAACCAAAACAAAAATAAAACAAAAACAAAAGGCAATAGTGACTATAACTACCTCCTAGAGTTGCTGTGAAAATTGCTTTAATTAATATAAATGCTTAAAATTATAGCTGGTACATGAGAGCTTCACAAATGTTAATTTTTTATAACTATCCTTCCCCTGTCTTATCATCCACAGTGTTTCTAGATATTTCTTTTTTTAATAACAGTTTTATGATTATCAAGGTATGGCAAGCTCATTGTAAAGAAATTAGAAAATACAAAAACATATAATAGAAGAAAATTAAAATAGTTGATAATTTCATTACCCATTGGGATTGTAATTTCAGTTATTTTCTTTTCCAGTTTTCCTTCCTTGCACATGTATGGTCCTATATACCTTTCTTTTTCCATTTAACATGCACTGTGAGTATTTTCCATATCCTTAATTATTCTTTTTTTAGCATGATTTTTATTAGTTATATTACATTCCTTCTTACATATTTATAATAGTATTTACTTCATGGGGTTGTTGTGAGGATTAATGATACATATAAAAAGTAGTGGTTAAAAAGTGTTTAGAACAGCATCATTTTTATATAGAAAGAACCAAAAAATATTAGCTAAAAATAGTAATGATAATGATGCTGAAACCACATTTGGGCCTATTTAGCATATTTCCAGTTATAACCAGACATTTCATGGTTAAGCAGGAGAGACAACATCCCTCATCACTTGGTGTTTTATTTTGTTTTTATTTTGTACACATGACTGTGGTTGTGTGAAGGGTAGTAAGGAGAAGGTTGATTTGAATATGGACTTGGGGGAAGGGAGAAGTGAGAGGAGGAAAGGTGGCAAGGTATCTGTTGTTACACAACCCCATGAACTGAGTTTGACCATCTGAAATTTGAAGAAGTAATTGTAGAATCATTTCCATAGGACAATGGCATGAGGTTCCTGGGGGTGTGAAGCCACAAACAAATTTCATGTTTCCTACCATAAGTGGCTCTGAGCATAGACACAGTTCCTCTGAAAACAGCTGTCCACATCTGGCACATTGTTCTGGGAGCTTTCTTCTTCTGGTCTTTCTGTGGAGCCCAGCTCTGCTCAGAGTCCCTGATATTCACTACCTCTGGAGCCTCAGCCTCCCTAGCATACTGTTGGTGTCCTCACAATGGCTTCTTCAGCTGTGGCTACCCTGAGCATCCCAAATGACATCTCAAGTAATTGAAGTTAAAAACCATGGGAACGAGAGGAAAAGAGAGCATTTTTTTTTTTTTTCTGGAAGGAATGTGGGCCACTCAGTAGAGAAAGCCAATTGGGAGCCATTTAAATATTGCCTAAGAGGATGGCTTGGAGGCATGGGTCATCCAGTTCTCAGCAGCCAGTGGAGCAACCCAAGTGGCAGTCAGAGATGACTGTATAGCTACTATGGCCAAGAGTTGATGATGCAGAACCTCTGAAGGTCACAAAAGAGTCATCTTTGCCCATTTACCACCACACCCAGATAATCAGGTTTAAACATCCACCAAAAAGAGAACCAAAGCCTGATTAAATGAGTACAAATAAAGTCAGAATTTTTCTGCTTCTCACCTGTCTTCTGCAGGCTCCACTTTGGCCTCAGAGGGAGTAGAGAGAACACCAAGAACCAGGTGCCTGTGTAAAAAGAAGGAGAATCTCTAGATAATGGAGGAGAGGTTGATGATGCTCCTGGTGTTGAATACAAAATGTGGCACAACAGTGTGTGCCTTCTCTCTTTGCAACTGTTATGAACTAAATTGTGTCTCTCATTCCAAAAACATACATACGTTAAAGTCCTAGGCCCCCAGTCCCTCAGAATGTGACCATTTTTGGAGATAGGGTCTTTAAAGAGATAATTAAGATTAAATGAGATCCTCAGAATGGATCCTAATACAATATGCCTGGTGTTCTTATAGGAAGAGGAAATTAGGACATGGACATGTACAGAAGGAAGACCATGTGAGGACACAGGAAGAAGATGGCCATCTGCCAGCCAAGAAAGAAGCCTCAGAAGAAACCAACCCTGATGACACCTTGATCTCAGACTTCTACTCTCCAGAATTGTGAGAAAATAAATTTCTAGTTTTTAAGCCATCTAATCTGTGGCTAGCAGCCATAGCAAACCAATTCAGCTGCCCATCATCACATAGATTTGGGGAAACGGTTTATGTCTTTGAAGATCTGTTTTGTAAGCCAATCTTAATATCCTACAATGTTCTGGAACTTCATTTGTAAATAAGTCTTCTAAATGTTGGCTGCATTTCCCCCAAAGTCAATTGAAAAATCTTTCATCAAAGGGCGAAACAAATGAAGTGCCAAAACTTCCAGCTTTTGAAGATTCTAGTGAATTTCATTTATTGAAAACAAATTTTCTGGCTTTTCCCCTATTAGAGACAAGGAAAAATGAAGAAGAGACTCAATCATGTACAAGACTTAATTCTGAAAGTTTATAACTCAGTTTGGGAACACCTTGACTTGTGGGGAGAATCTTTTGATGGAACTCCTTTATAGTTAATTGGATAACATTTATATACGATATCAGGATTAAATGAAATTGAAGAGGCCTATAATTTTTCAGCCTCTAAAAACAATTGGCAGAACAGTAAGAATTAGAGATTATAGAGGCAAGTTATTAAATGAGATTTGTTTTTTTAATTTATGACAAAGAAAGATACCTCAATGGAGACCAAGAGATAATACCTATGAAGACATATGGGCTAAACTATACATTTCAATATTAAAAGTAAGTTTGAGGGGCGCCTGGGTGGCTCAGTGGGTTAAAGCCTCTGCCTTCGGCTCAGGTCATGATCCCAGGGTCCTGGGATCGAGCCTCGCATCGGGCTCTCTGCTCAGCAGGGAGCCTGCTTCCCCCTCTCTCTGTCTGTCTGCTCTCTGCCTACTTGTGATCTCTGTCTGCCAAGTAAATAAATAAAATCTTTTTTTAAAATAAATAAATAATTTTTTTAAAGTAAGTTTGAGTCAAATACATCCTTATTTGGCAAAATTTTTGCTGAGCTTGCCACTTAGCATGTTTCCTTGGTCCTCTCTTACCCTACAATCTTACCCTTAGATGTTTACAAACAAATCCACCAATTTCAAAGTCCCAAGTTTGGGATCCTGCTTCTAAATGAGCTGTTTGCTTTCCCAGAAAAGTGTACAAGTGTATCTGTGAAAAACACACTGTGTTTTCCTTCTCTCAAACTCACAATACTCTTTATACCAGATGTATGTTTTTCCCTCCCACAACCACCACGTTTCCCATACCAAATGGGTAGCCGACAATTCAATTCATTTCTGACGCTAACCAGAGTTAACCCAGATCCTATAAGTTAAGGGCTTCATCCCATAAAACTGCTTGCTACTTTAGATACCAATCACCAGCAGTAGGTCCCCAGGTTACCCACTTCTGTCCAACTTGGCTACAGATCAAAGCTCCCCATGATCCCCTCTTCAGGTTCAGTAATTTGCTAAAGCAAATCACAGAACTCAGGAAAACCGTTCACTTATTATTGCCAATTTCTTACAAAGATATTTGAACAGATACAATTGAACAGCCAGATATAAGGGATATATAGGGTGAAGTATGAAAGGTTCTGAACGCAAGGGCTTCTGTTCTGGTAGAGTGGAGTATGCCACCCTCCCAGCCTGTGGATGTGTTAATTCACAGGGAAGCCTCTCTGAACCCTGCAATTTAGGGACTTATGAAGCTTTCATCATGTAGACATGATCAATTATTAACTCAATTTCCAGCCCCTCTCCCTTCTCCTGAGAAAAGGAGGAGGGGCCAAAAATCCAATCTTCTAACCATGACTTTGTCTTTTTGGTGACCAGCACCCATCCAGGAGCCCACTGAAAGCCACTTTATTAGAACCAAAGACAATCCTATTGACCCAGGAAATGACAACTGTTTGAGGAGCTCTGTGTCAAGAACCAGAGACGAAAACCAAATATTATCAGGAACCAGAGGCAGACACCAATATATATTTATTTCTTATTATTTCACAAAAGGTTTGTTCTGATCTCATTTTCACTAGTGCCTGCCTGGTATAGGCTGCAGTGTGTCCTCCAAAATTCATATGCTAAAGCCCTAACCCTCAGTACCTCAGGATGTGACTGTACTTGGAGATACAGTCGTGAAAGATTTAATTAAGTTAAAATGAGGACATTCCAGTGGGCCCTAATCCAGTATGATTGGTGTTCTTAAAGAGAGGACATGAGGACACACATAAACAAACACACAGAGGGAAGTCCACGTGAAGACATAGGGAGAAGATAGCCATCTACAGGCTAAGGAGAGAAGCTTCAGAAAAAACCTAACCTGCCCACAGCTTAATCTCAGACTTCTAAACTCCAGGACTGTAAGAAAATAAATGTCTGTTTTTCAAGCCACCCTGTCTGTGGTAATTTGTTATGGCAGCCCTGGCAAGCTAACACACTGCCACAGTGTCTCAAATAGTTTTGTTCCCTGCCAATAGCATTGAACCCAAAGTCTGCAATATTATAGGCACTGGTTGGTAAGATGATTCTTCTATTGTGCTCGAGCCAAGTTGAGCAGGTACAAAGAACTTTCCCGAAAGCTACATGTGGTATACTTTTCTAACAAGAGATGTCTGCCTTCATTCACATCCAGACCAGCCAAGAGCTCTTATTCTTACCAAGAACATTGTACCAAGCTCCCAGGTGTTGGTGTTGTTTATGTATAGCTTGTTTTTTTACCTGGTAGAAGAAACCAAAGGCTCTTGTTTTCACAAGCATGTAACACTTTCCTTGGAAGGATCTTCACTGTTACCTCTTTAAATTTTTCTTGCTCCATGCATAAGTGACCTGGGGGGCATGGATTTTTCTGGGTTTGTTTGTTTGTTTTGGTGTTTTTGTTTTATGATGAGCTATGATTTAAAGAAGGATCTTCTACCTCTGCTTCTCCCGTCTGGCTGGAAACTCCCAGGAGTTTTCTCCTGGTTGCTCTCCTGGCTGCCTTGTCTTCAGATGTCACACTGGGCAAGACTAGGCCACCTTTCTCCTTCTTCCAGGACCAGCACACTCCCTTCTGTCCTCACACTGCTCTGGGCCTGGCTCCTTGGGTCCTGGGGTCTGGATCCTATCAGTGTCCCACAGCACTTCCTCTAGGTTCTGGGTGTTGCCTGTGTTCCATAGCACTTCCTCTATTCCCCATGCTAGAGATTTCTACTTCTGCAGTTTTCTGAGAACCCCTTTGCTCTGTGCCCCACCAGTGAATCTCATCAATGGGGTTCACTGGTACCTGGTGGAGGGAACCCTCTCTTGGCTTCACTTCTATAGTTACTTGGAGGTCCACTGGCACCTCTCGCTTGCTAATGATTCTCTGTTCTTCATTTGGGCACAGCCAATGTCCACACACTCACTGAGTATAGGAGCAGGTGGTTTGCTGTCTCACTGCCCAGCAAAGGTTGAGAACAGGAAGACTCCCTGACTTCCACTCCCCTCTGGCACCTAGATTATTCTCCAGGTTATTTTTCCCTCATCACAATCTCCAGGGATTTTTTTTTTTCCTCTTTATCCCTTTATCCCTCTTTATCCCTTTAAAGAGGGATTTTCCCTCTTTATCTCTCCTCAGGATCAAAGGTGGGATTCAGATGTCTTAATTCCTCCTTCTAATGTTGTTCCTTTATATACTTTTCCTGTTCACCCTTCTGTTTCAAAGAACTCCTTTTTGTTTCCCATTCATTTCACAACTAATCACACGGGAAAGTCAGGGCTTTGGGGAAGAACAGTAATTAATTTCAATAAATCCCATAATATATGTAAGATTCCTTGTCCTTGTGTGTCCCTCTTCCAGAACCCCAAATCAGGTGGTATTAAGGAAGATCTATATGACCTCTGCCCCAGGGAGCCTACCAGCAACCTCCCTTCCTACTGTAGAATGAAGATGGGAGTAATCATATCTGCTCCACTTGACACTTGACAATGATGGGTGGATCAAAAGAGAATATGTATTGGTAAGTGATTTGTAAACTATAACCATAAAATCTCTATTCAAATATAATAAATTAATGTTTGGTTTCCAAAACAGGATTAACTACTGGGAGAAAAATGTGTTGACATTCCTTATCCAAATGATTCTGGCAGTCATTTTCCTCATTAAAAATGATGAAGTTGGCTTTCTGACTCAACTTGAAATGCAATGGGTTTGGACACCGTTGTTCCACTTCCCAGGGCATGTTTGGTCTAGGTCTTTTCAGCCACAAAAGTTTTGGGTTTCATTTTGAGCTGACAGACCAAACAGAAGTTGTGAGTCCTATCTTACCACAACTGGGAAATAATCATAAAATGTGTATCTTTAAAATAGTGTAAGCACATTGGACAAGGAGCTAAAAGATACATGGTCAGTAGTGAAATGACCTTGAGCAAGCTATCTGAACTCCATCAGCCCTAACTTGTCACCCATAGAAAGCTTGGTGAATCATACCAACCCTGCCTGTTTCAAAGTTGTCATAAAAATTAAACGAGGTCTGTAAAAACACTTTGCAAACTATGAAGTGATCTATGGAAGTGAAAAGTTATCAGTTATTAAATTTATGATGATAGAACTAAATTACTAATTAGAAAAGAATCAAGTTTAACTGTACTTGCAAAGGCAGGTTAAAATGTTCTGTCTTGTTTACTGATCGTGAGAACAAAGTTCACAGGATTAGGGAAAGGTCTCCAGCTTTTATTCCTTATGCCTTACTCTGAAATCAGCTATGATTTTGCTTTTATATTACAATTGAGCAATGAGCAAGTAATTACAAAGGAATAACTAGCCAGGTCACTTAATGCACTGTGTGCATCAAATTCTCTGCCATCAAAGTTTAGAAGAGGAATGAGAACATACAATTAAAGGAACAGATAACATCACAAAGCTATATAGATAGCAATGAGTTGTATATTATGGACAAAAATTGCCATAAGAGGAGGGAGAAATTTCTGTGCGCTGGGAAATCGGAAAAGGTTTGATAAAAAAGTAGCAGGACGTTTACCAGATCTTAGAGGACACATCACATACTGGTAGATTCTTGAGCAAATATAGATTCTTGAGCAACCACTGCAGGCAGGGAGAAAAGTATGTGAGTGGCAAGTTATAGGTGAAAAATCATGGGTGTATTTGAAAACTGTTAAGGGGGATTGATTGGCAGGAGTCAAGGAAGCATGGAGTGGCCAGTGGTAAATAAGATTAGAGAGAAAGACTTTGAAAGTCAAGATAAAGGCACCAGATTTAATTATGAAGGCAATGGGGAATGATGGAAATTTTTGACCCAATGTGTCAAATGTTATTTCAGGGTGGGTAATCTAGGAGTGAGACATAAACTGCATTAGAGAGACATAGTACAGCCCAGTTAGTAACCCTCCCTGGTAGGTAGATGTGAGAATATTTGGCCTGAAGGGAGGAGAGATACTGGAAAAGGAAACAAGTAAGTGATTGCAGGATATTAAATTAGAAAGTTCCTATCACCAGTCAAAGACATGAGAGGAGGGAGTTGAGGGAAATTGGAGGGGGAGATGAACCATGAGAGACTATGGACTCTGAAAAACAACCTGAGGGTTTTGAAGGGGGGGGAGGTTGGGGTAGCCAGGTGGTGGGTATTATGGAGGGCACACATTGCATGGAGCACTGGGTGTGGTGCAAAAACTATGAATTCTGTTACACTGAAAAGAAATTTAAAAAAAGATAAAAAGCTTTTGCACAACAAAGGAAACAGTTGACAAAACCAAAAGACAACCTACAGGATGGGAGGAGATATTTGCAAATGTTTAGTATCTATAAATGAACTTATCAAACTCAACACCAAAAGAACAAATAATCTGGTCAAGATATGGGCAGAAGACATAAACAGACATTTCTCCAAAGGAGACATCCAAATGGCCAACAGACACATGAAAAAATGTTTCAAATCACTCAGCAGCAGGGAAATGCAAATCAAAACCACAATGAGATACCAACTCATACCTGTCAGAATGGCTAATATTAGTGGCTCAGGAAACAACAAATATTGGCGAGGGTGTGGAGAAAGAGGAACCCTCTTACATTGCTGGTGGAAATGCAAGTTGGTACAGCCACTCTGGAAAACAGTATGGAGATTCCTCAAGAAGTTAAAAATAGAGCTACCCTACAACCCAGCAATTGCACTGCTGGGTGTTTACCCCAAAGATACAAATGTAGTGATCCACGAGGCCAGCTGAACCCCAATGTTTATAGCAGCAATGTCCACAATAGCCAAATTATAGAAAGAACCCAGATGTTGATCAACAGATGAATGGATAAAGAAGTAGTATATGTACACAATGGAATATTACTCTGCCATCAAAAGGAACAAAATCTTGCCATTTGCAATGATGTAGATGGAACTAGAGGGTATTATACTAAGAAAAATAAATCAATCAGAGAAAGAAAATCATCATATGATTTCATTCATATGTGGAATTTAAGAAACAAAACAGAGGAACATAGAGGAAGGAAGGGAAAAATTAAACAACGTGAAATCTGAGAGATAGAGACAACCATAAGAGACTCTTAACCATAGGAAACAAACTGAGGGTTGCTGGAGAAGATGGGGGTGGGGGGATGCAGTAACTGGATGATGGGCATCAAGGAAGGCACATGAACACTTGGTGTTACATGCAACTGGTGAATCACTGAAATCTACCTCTGAAACAAATAATACAGCATATGTTAATTAATTGAATTTAAGTACAATTAAATTAAATTTTTAAAAAGGGCAGGTGGCATCTGCCCTTCCTCTTCAAAGGAAAAAAAAAAAGACATGAAGCTGACACTTAGACTGAGTCAGGGCTGGAGATAACATTTGGAATAGGATGGCTGAATTATAAAATAAATAAGAGTTTCTAGACAAAAGCATAGAGACAGAAAGACTGAGGATAAAGGACTGAAACCCAAGGTTTTCACTCATTCAAGGAGGTAGGAAAGAAGAGATTAATGAGTGAACAAAACAGAGTTCTTTGTGGAAGCAGCCAGAGAAAGGAATGTTTGATATCCTAGAAGACAAAGGAAGAACTGAAGGTGGTAAAGAGTCTTAACCCCATTTTACTTTGACCTTTGCTGACTCTTCAGTCAAGAACCATTTCCTAATCACCTCTTACTGGGTGTTCAGCAGTGTACAAAGCAGTTTGGGGGTACAAGGTGATCAGGTATGAATGGTCCTTTAGGAAGTTTACAGTATAGATGCTGAAGCAATCTAACTCCCCACAACAAACCAAGGTCCTAACCACACAAAATTTTCTGAATGAGGGCAAGTTTGCCTGTGAAGACCTTCATTGCCAGCAGAATTCGTGGATTAAGTATGTCAATTGCAGCCTCCTGTTCATTCTCCAGTTCCCAGTCCCCTCTCCTCTACTAGTGAAACACACTTTAAAAAAAACCACATTCAGATTATGTCAGTAAGCAAAGCCTTAGCCAGGTCTTCTACCATCCCCCCACATTCTTCAGTGCAGCTGTGAACTGGTTCTCCCAAATATTCATCTATGATGCCATCCTCTACCATAAGGATGAGAACTCCTTGGAGAAGTAACTGATTCCTAGGCTGGGTTAGAACAGACGTGTCTGCTCATGCCATGAAGTATACAAGTGATCAAAAATATATGACGATGATCACAGCTTTGGAGTAAAGCTTGAAATCAGGTAATGTGATGCCCCCACTTTTGTTATTCTTTTTCAATATTTCCTTAGCAATTCGGGGTCTCTTCTGATTCCATATAAATTTTAGGATTATTTGCTCCAGCTCTTTGAAAAATACAGGTTGAATTTTGATCGGAATGGCATTAAAAGTATAGATTGCTCTAGGCAGTATAGACATTTTTTTAAATTTCTTTTCAGCGTAACAGTATTCATTGTTTTTGCACCACACCCAGTGCTCCATGCAATACGTGCCCTCCATAATACCCACCACCTGGCTCCCCCAACCTCCCAACCCTCCGCCCCTTCAAAACCCTCAGATTGTTTTTCAGAGTCTATAGTCTCTCATGGTTCATCTCCCCTTCCAATTTCCCTCAACTCCCTTTTCCTCTCCATCTCCTTATGTCCTTCATGTTATTTTTTATGCTCCACAAATAAGTGAAACCATATGATAATTGACTCTCTCTGCTTGACTTATTCCACTCAGCATAATCTCTTCCAGTCGCGTCCATGTTGCTACAAAAGTTGGGTATTCATCCCTTCTGATGGAGGCATTATACTCCATAGTGTATATGGACCACATCTTCCCTATCCATTCATCCGTTGAAGGGCATCTTGGTTCTTTCCACAGTTTGGCGACCGTGGCCATTGCTGCTATAAACATTGGGGTACAGATAGCCCTTCTTTTCACCACTTCTGTATCATTGGGGTAAATACCCAGTAGTGCAATTGCAGGGTCATAGGGAAGCTCTATTTTTAATTTCTTGAGGGATCTCCACACTGTTCGCCAAAGAGGATGCACCAACTTGCATTCCCACCAACAGTGTAAAAGGGTTCCCCTTTCCTCACATCCTCTCCAACACACATCATTTCCTAATTTGCTAATTTTGGCCATTCTAACTGGTGTGAGGTGGTATCTCAATGTGGTTTTAATTTGAATCTCCCTGATGACCAGTGATGATGAACGTTTTTTCATGTGTCTGATAGCCATTTGTATGTCTTCATTGGAGAAGTGTCTGTTCATGTCTTCTGCCCATTTTTTGATTTGATTATCTGTTTTGTGCGTGTTGAATTTGAGAAGTTCTTTATAGATCCTGGATATCAACCTTTTGTCTGTACTGTCATTTGCAAATATCTTCTCCCATTCCGTGGGTTGCCTCTTTGTTTTGTTGACTGTCTCCTTTGCTGTGCAGAAGCTTTTGATCTTGATGAAGTACCAAATGTTCATTTTCATTTTTGTTTCCTTTGCCTTCAGAGACATATCTTGAAAGAATTTCCTGTGGCTGATATCAAAGAGGTTACTGCCTGTGTTCTCCTCTAGGATTCTATGGATTCCTGTCTCACATTGAGGTCTTTTATTCATTTTGAGTTTATCTTTGTGTAGGGTGTAAGAGAATGGTCGAATTTCATTCTTCTACATATAGTTGTCCAATATTCCCAGCACCATTTATTGAAGAGACTGTCTTTTTTCCACTGTATATTTTTTCCTGCTTTGATGAAAATTATTTGACCATAGAGTTGAGGGTCCATATCTGGGCTCTCTACTCTGTTCCACTGGTCCATGTGTCTGTTTTTATGCCAGTACCATGCTGTCTTGCTGATCACAGCTTTGTAGTAAAGCTTGAAATCAGGTAACGTGATACCGCCAGTTTTATTTTTGTTTTTCAACATTTCCTTAGCGATTCGGGGTCTCTTCTGATTCCATACAAATTTTAGGATTATTTGCTCCAGCTCTTTAAAAAATACCAGTGGAATTTTGATGGGAATGGCATTAAAAGTATAGATTGCTCTAGGCAGTATAGACATTTTAACAATGTTTATTCTTCCGATCCAAGAACTTGGAATGGTCTTCCATCTTTTTGTGTCTTCTTCAATTTCTTTCATGAGTGTTCTTTAGTTCCTCGAGTACAGATCCTTTACCTCTTTGGTTAGGTTTATTCCCAGATATCTTATGGTTCTTGGTGCTATAGTAAATGGAATCGATTCTCTAATTTCCCTTTCTGTATTTTCATTGTTAGTGTATAAGAA
>PISX010011272.1:0-65878 GCA_004024625.1 Mellivora capensis | reverse complement strand
AGACAAACCATAAGTGACTCTTAATCTCACAAAACAAACTGAGGGTTGCTGGGGGGAGGGGGTCGGGAAAGGTGGGTGGGGTAATGGACATTGGGGAGGGTATGTGCTATGGTTAGTGCTGTGAAGTGTGTAAACCTGGCGATTCACAGACATGTACCCCTGGGGATAAAAATTTGTTTATAAAAATAAAAATTATAAACCAAAAAAAAAAAAAAAAATCGGCAGTACTTATATTTTTAAATAATTATTCTTGGTGACCAAAAAATTCCACTTCAGACTACCCTTCATTCCTAAGTTGTCAAAGGTATTTATAGAAAGACAGTCCTTGAAATAATTCTTTGTCCAACTACTGTCTCACAGAAGAATTAAATATATTTAATTTTAGAAATACAGGCTATGTGATCCTATGCAGGTTTTTAAAAAAATGGTGTAAAGTCATATATATTGATGTGGAAGGATGCTCATGATATACAGGTGAGTGAAAACTGCAAGTCACAGGGCAGTGTGAACAAATACAAATCCTTATATGTGCAGAGCGGTAGTCTAAAGATCACGTTATTATAGTGAATACCCACTCCAGAAGTGAAGTATTTATTACCTGAATTTTTTTTTGCTCCAATAGGCAATCAAAAAACAAACAAACAAAAACCAACTCTAGGTTTCCTAGATAGTTTGATCCATCTATAAACTGCATACCATTTAGTTAAAATTTGTGATTTAGAAAAATATTTTATAAGTAGTTATCTTACATATAATTATTTTTTATTTATTCACTTTTCTCTTAGTATGGCATTCCAGAAATTTAAACTCTTATAAGCCACTGGATATCTTTTTTTTTTTTTTAAGGTTTTATTTATCTATTTGACAGAGAGAGAGAGAGAAAGATCACAAGTAAGCAGAGAGAGAGGGGGAAGCAGGATCCCTGCTGAGCAGAGAGCCCGATGTGGGGCTCGATCCCAGGACCCTGGGATCATGACCTGAGCCCAAGGCAGAGGCTTTAACCCACTGAGCCACCCAGGCGCCCCAGCCACTGGATATCTTAACTTGAGTGATTCAGGAAACTATAGGTCTTCCTAAATTACTTAACCAGAGCTATTTCAACAAAAGAGATGTTTTCCTGTATCAAAGTAAATTCAATAACGTTTACTAAATAATAGTATAAGAGATAAAAGGTGTTATCATCAGGGACAATGTTCATTTACAAACAAGACTTAAATGTTACTTATTGGTGTTCACAGATACTTAAGAAGAAACAGGAAAGTTATCCTGAAGGACATAATGAAAGATGATAACTTAAGGACACCATTAAAAACTTTCAAGATAGTCTACTTTAGCCAGTGATACTCTCTTAAACCAGGCTGAATTATGATTGAAACTACTGTGTCCTACAAATCTAGGCAACTGGTAATAACAGGTAACTGATTCTGCTCTTACTAAGACTGCTTACAAACTGCTGAACTCAGAGAAGGAGACAAATTACTGTATCTGTTAGGCTGGATGTAAAAACCTAGGCAGAAAACATATACACAGTATAGGGCATTCAGAGGATGAAGCCAGAGATGGAGGACAAACCAGGTTTTTTTTTTTTCTTTAAAATAAATAATGAAATTCAGATTCAATGTAAGAAAAACATTTTTAAAAGCCGGAAATGCATAAGAAAGATTATTTAGCAATTAATTACTAAATTATTTACCAATAAAGCAATGTATATTTCATTTACAAGCTACTTTGATAGTATAAGGGGAATGCCATCCGTCCTTTTCCTGTCCAAACCCATCATCCTTTTTGTTTAATAGAAAAGAAAACACACTTTAGGCAGGGAGTCTGCTTTCCTGTTCCATTATGGGATCCTGAGAGAGTCCCAATCTTTAGAGACCAATCAATAAAATAAATAATCTTAATTTAAATATTCTTAATTGGAGGTCTAGCTGGGAATCACTGGTGGAGCTCTTGGGCCCATCACATTCCTACCCTAGATTCACAATTGACAACTTTGAAGTAGAGCATAGGCATCTGCTGAGAATCACTGATATAGATGATCTATCATGTAGAGAGAAAAACTACCTCAAATATCTTCTCTTTAGTTCCTCCCTCTCCTAATCTTAAAAAAAAAGAGAGAGAGAAAAGCCAGAAAATAGTAAATGTTATTTCTTTTTTTGTTTGGGTATATAAGAGAAGGAAATGAGGATGAAGTTAAAGAGGAAAGAATTAATTACACCTTTTTTAAAAAGCCCATATTCAGATAAAAGCAATTTATTTTCAAAGACACAAGAACTCAATCCCTGTTCAGAAAAACACAGAGATATGATAACTTAGTATTTATTAAGCACCCATTTGGCGATAAAGTCCTCAGAAACTTTTCTGATAACACTGAGACATTTCCTTCATTCAGTCAATAAGTACATATTATATAATTTTATTTGCAGTCACCGTACTATCCACTAGAGATATAACAGAATAACAAAGATGAAGCTCCCTACCCTCAGGCATGGAGTTTACAACTATTAGCAACTGCTTAGAAAGAGAACTGATTTTGGAGCAAATGATCTGTCCTTTGCCTTCCATTATAATAAAACATAAGGATGAGTATACGTATGGGTGGATGGATATAGGGATGGAGCTGATGACATGAATAGAGAGAGAGATGGGTGGCAAGACAGAGACCAGTGGAAACAAATAAACAGGTTTATATTCTTTAAGTTTTATCTTTCTTAAGAAAGCAAGTTCTTCCATCTGCCCTTCATACACTTACACAGCAATTTTCCCCAAAAAAGAAATCTAGACAAATTTCAACACTATTTGATATAACATGTGTCTATATAAAATTCTACCCTAATCTCAGTGTTCTCCTTCTTTACTTTCAGGACTAGCATGCTACAGTGACTGGTACCTTCCCTAAAAAGTTTAAACAGACACAACAATGTCCTAAAAGATGATTTTAACAGAACATTTTAATCTAATTGTTAAGTGAGAATTTAACATAGATTACAGACTTTTTTGTGTCCTTTCCCAAATGTCCAAACTACCATAATTAAATCCAAACACATAATTTGAGTACTTTCTCAGTTGTGAGGCAGCTATATAATTAGGGCCCTAAATTGTGCTTTATCGTACTGTAAGAAAGACCTGGGGAGAGAGGAATCATGAAGATGCTAAACTCACCTCTTGGCCTGATTTCCCTGAATTCTCTGAATGTAAGGACTCAATTTCTCCTTCAATCATAGCAGCTTCTAGGCACTCATGTAGATCTTTGAATCCATTGACCTGAAGCGGGTACTGACCAAACATTTCAGTATTTTCAAATTTTTTACCTATAGGAGAAGAAAGTTAATCATTACTTAACATGGCCTTTTAACCACTAAAAGTAAACGTGTACATGAATTACTCCTGAACCTGAAAACCATCACTCTACGTTCCATAGGGTAGTCACTGTCATTTCCTTCTTGGTTTACACAAGCACATCCAGCCAGAGATATTAATTACACACCAGTATGTATATAAGTAATCACATTATATGTCTGCATGTATGTATATGTGTATACACACACACACACACACACACACAATTCTTTCAAAAAATACCTCCTAAGGACAAGACACCATGCTAAACATTGAGAATATGTATACCAGTGAACAAGAGAGATACATATGGCCCCTGAGCAGAGGAAACTGTCAGCCTCTTTTGGAAGAAAGGCATTACATTATATGTACATTAACTGTATATATAATTATGAAGAGAAAATTATTTATCCTTGGAAGTGTCATGAAATGTGTGGTGAGACAGTGCTGTGAGAGGGTATGAAAAGAGCTAACCTAGTCTTTAGGGCCAGAGAGTAGAGCAGGGAAGACTTTCACAGCGAACTGACATTACACTGAGACTTGAACAAGTGGGTGGAGTTAGCCAGGCCAGATTGTCAGGGTGCTGTGGAGAATTCGTGGCCAAGGAACAATGCACACTAAGACTTTAAGGATGCAAAGAACTTGGCCTGTTTGAAGAATTAAGGGAACATTATAACTGAGGGAAGCAATGGGGAGATGACAATGAAGAATTAGGTAGGGGGTCAAAATCTACAAAGTCTTATAAGCCTTTGTTAAGAATTTTCTTTCTCAGTATATTCTGAGTATAACAGAAAGTTAGTGAATAGTTAAACCTGGGAATAAGAGGATCAGATTTATGTTTTTGAAACATCCTTATGGCTTCTGTGTTAAGTTGGTGATAGGATACTATTATAGAATCCGTCCAGAAATAAAGGCAGTGTGGAATACAGTGTTAATAGTAGAAGTGCACAAAAACAGATGAAATGACACAGACATTTATACAAAGATTCAGGCAGGAGTAAATATGATTGGCTGGTGGCTGGCTCACTGGCAGGATGGGAGGCAGAAGAGTAAGGAAGGTACCAAGAAGGACACTGGATTTCTGTCATAAACAACTGACTTGAAAGGGGTGAACTAAAAAAGAGCAGAGAATTTTTTTTTCCTTTTGTTTTAAGGCAGTAGTGGCAATCATTATTTTAGAATAGCCCAAGGGATTTCAAGTTAAGAAGAGAGTTGGAGGGGCCCCTGGGTGGCTCAGTGGGTTAAAGCCTCTGCCTTCAGCTCAGGTCATGATCCCAGGGTCCTGGGATCGAGCCCCCGCATCGGGCTCTCTGCTCAGCAGGGAGCCTGCTTCCTCCTCTCTCTCTCTACCTGCCTCTCTGCCTACTTGTGATCTCTGTCTGTCAAGTAAATAAATAAAATCTTAAAAAAAAAAAAGAAGAGAGTTAGATACGAGTCTATAACTAAAATTAATCTTCTGGTCTGAAGCTACAAATGAGAGAATCTCTGGCTACTGACAGCAGTTCATCAAGGGAGTAAATGAGACTGCCAAGGGAACTGGCAGGCAGGAAAAGGCAGGGGGCATGAGCTGAGTCCCAGGATCTCCTACCTTTAGGTAAAAGAAGAGGCTTTAACTACAACTTCTAAGAAGTACCCACAGAAGCAGGAAAAAAACCAAGAGAATATGGTGCCACAGAATCCAGAGAAATGTTTTCAAGGACAGAATATAGGAAAGAGGAAAAGGAAGAGAGAGTAAATAGCATGAACAGTTGATAGTGTTCAGAATGAGAACTGAGTGGGAGCCGGCAGACATGAACACATGTTGGGAATTGATAACCTTAGGAAGATCCCTTTTGGAAGAAGTCTGGAGCCAGAAGCAAAAGTGAATAGGTTGAATAAATCGAGATTTAGCAGATAAAAACAAACGCCTCTCTTGAAAGGGGCTTAACTGAGTAAGATTAATTGAAAAATACTATGTGAAGGGAGTTCTTTTTTGTTTAAGATGTGAATTTCCAGACCATGCCTAAATACTAATGAGGAAGACAGGACAGGGGAAGCTAAAGATACAAGAAAAAAGCAAGCTAATGGAAGGGAGTCAGGTCTGAGTGAAAGCATATGGGGATGAGATTCTGAGCACATATAAACAACAACCTGATAGAAGACTGAATAATTCTTTATTATCTGGAGGGACAAAATAAAAAGAATGTGATAGAGATAGGAATGGATCGAGGCTGTGGAGGCTGAAGCTCACATGTCTGAGAAAGCTGTGTTTAAGTACTACGATACAAAATTACAAAGAGAAAGTTAGATTCAGGACCTCAGACAGGACCTATGACTAGATTTCATTAGCTTCGAGGTAAACCCATAAAATCTGAGGGAAGGTCTTTCTCAGAGAATGAAGAGCCAGAGAAGTTAGATTAGAAGTAGAAAAGATAAAAATCATTATTGCAGAAAATTAGATAGAAGACAGTGATTTAACAAAACAAGTATGACTGCCAGTACTGTTACAGGATTCAGACCAATGAAGCTTAGTTGTCTACTACAAATTCATGATCCATTTACAGGCAGCCCATTTAAGTGATTTTTCCCAGTAATATTCAGGTACTCAGTACACACAGAGAGATGATGAGTAGCTCAGTGATGGCCAGAGAATAGCCACAGAGAGAATGGGGGAAGGACAGTGTTAGATGTTTATAAGAAAGACCATAATGTGCAAAGAAGGAAGAAAAAAAAAAAAGGCCAAGAGGAACAAAATGAAGGGGTCAATGGACTAAATGTTCCGGAGAAGTTGAGGAACTTTTGCAAGGAGAGCACTTTAGTAAACAAACTCCAACTTAGAGCTGCTGGTCTAAAAGAAAGCATTAGGAAGCTATATGTAAGGGTGATTAAGAAAGGGCTCAAAAGCAAATTATTTTTACTGAAGCAAATATGTAGTTCACCTGGAAATGTATTAAAACCACATTTATGTAGCACAATAGTTTGAAACAACTAATAACCAGTACAAGGACTTCAACACTGATTGACAATTATTTCAATAAATCACTTTAAGACTCAAGGTAACACAAGTAGAAAGGATATAAATAGATCACAGTCACCACCTGATCGCAGCTACTCTATTGCTTCAAACATATTACTTAAAGTAACAATCAGTATGACAGTATATGCACATCCCAAATTGGAAAGTAATGTCCTATGTAAAATATTCCACTATTTATAAATAAGTATTTATCATTTGAGGCAAAACAGTAACAAAAACAGAAACAAAAACGTACAAACACTTCAGTGTAACGTTCTAAATGCCTGACTAAATTCAGAGTTATTATCTGCCTTTTTCTGAATCCCAAATTGTAAAATTGTATTCAAACAAAACTTCATAAGAATCCATTACTTAAAATTCTGAAGGAAAACCAATTTTGCAAATTTTATACTTCAGGTGATTTGGGTTAACTTTCTAACAGTTGGTTCACTGGGCCATTTGGAAAATTTAGAAACTTTTTCAAATGTTTCAAATTTTTTCAAAATTTCATGTTTTGGGATTTAGTAATTATTATTATTTGAAGTATACTTAATGAGTCAGTTCTCTTCCCTTATCAGGAAAACAAAAGAATAACTAACTGGTCAGACCCAGATTTTAAGTAAGAGGCATTTAGGAAAGGTAGAGGAATATCACCCTTAAATGAGTTTTTAAAAGACAAGAGTATGATTCTTTCTTGAAAACTAGAGCCAAAAGAATTTCATAATCACTTGAAAAGTGTAATACCTTGACTGTACTAAATTGCTAAATTGTTAAATGCAGCTTTCAACATTCACAGAGTAGAAACCCTCAAAAACAGTAACCATCATACCAAAACCAGTATTCAACTCCAATATTACTTTCAAAAGCCCCCTTATAATCCTTATACCCCAACAATCACAGAATCACAGAAGCTTTCCCAGGGAAAGAATATCAGGATAAAAGTATCAATTAGCATGTGATAATGCACCCTGTACCTTCCTTTTCATTCACTCAATTCAATCTTTTCTTATAAATGATTAGTAGCAGCAATGCAACAGAAACTACTAGACAGAGCAAATCAAATTAAAAACCATTCAACAAGTCACTATCAAGACAAAAGTTAATACATAGTATCTCTTCAAATGCAATAAAGAGTAAACATGTGTGACCCTACCTTCAAGTACTCCCACAGCAAGGAATCTTCCATAGAACAACTCTACCATGGGGTTCTTTGGCTTTTCTTCATCCCTAAAGCATGGAAAAAAAAAACCAACAACAAAAAAAACCCATGGCTATAATTTTTGGACCTGTAAGTAATAGAGAAAACACTCAAGGAACAATAATACATGCCAAGATGGTAACATTTGTGTGGCTGTCACTCACTCAGTGCTGCTACCTGCTCACATTACCTTGGTCAAGGCACTTATTACATGGATTCCTCCATTTTTTTCACCGGTCAACTGAGGATAATAATAGCAACTGAATTCAAAAAGCTGTTGTAAGGGTTAAAATGAGTTGCTGCATGGGACATTACAAGAGGACCTGACATGGTCTGTGTTCATGGAGTGCCTGACCTTTCTATTATCATTGTTCATTTCGACCTCACACTTTTAGTCTTGTACAATACCTGCTTACTTGGACTTGCTGGGAAGAAAGAAAAGCTACTCTTAGAGTAAACTTCTGTAAATCTTTAACATATCATTTCCCACATTTAAATAGAAGAGCGGGGGCGCCTGGGTGGCTCAGTGGGTTAAGCCTCTGCCTTCAGCTCAAGTCATGATCCCAGGGTCCTGGGATTAAGCCCCACATGGGGCTCTCTGCTCAGCGGGGAGCCTGCTTCCCCCTCTCTCTCTGCCTGCCTCTCTGTTTGTGATCTCTGTCAAATAAATAAATAAAGTATCTATAAGTTAGTTAATTAATTAAATAAAAGAATGAAGACCACTCAAAAATAACAGCTTTCACCAATGAAGGAGCAAAACACCAGCTTTGACCCAAAGCAGCTCAGGAGCTACTCCATCCTTCATGCTACAGGAACAATTAGCCATTAGTGAATTTTCCAAATTCTTTAACACACTCATTTTTTTTCTTTCTCACTTGAAGCAAGCACAAGTTAATTTTTTAATCTTTCTTTTATGTTTTGCTCTCTGTGGTCTGCAAACAGTTTATGTTGGTGCTACTACATAAAAGTGTGTGGTATCCACAACTGTGTACTCATGAATTTTGTGTTTGAGCCAATAAAATTGATTTGCTAACAAAAAAAAAGGGAAGGACATGGTCTCTTTTCAAATGTAGTACATGCATCATCATTTACTCCTTTAAACAACTGGTGGGAAGTATTTCACTCAAACAATGCTGTGAAGTAGGATGGTAGTTGTTAGTGATTCTCAAAAAGATTTCTGGCCCTCTACTTCTAGATATGTGTTCAAGACATACTTTCCCACTCAAGTTTTATTTAAATTTTAAAAATCTGAATTGTGCGAAGATACATATGACACAAAATTTACCATCTACCCATTTTTAAGTGTTTGGTGGGTAGTGTTAAGTATATTCATACTGCTGTGCAACCAATCTCTAGAAGTCTTCTCATCCTGCAAAAGTGAAGCTCTACACTCCACTGAACAACTCCACATTTATCCCTCCCCCCAGGGCCCTGGCGAGCACCATTCTTACTCACTGTTTCTTTGAGTTTTACAACTCCTGACACATCACGTAAGTGCCATACAGTGTTTGTGTTTTTGTGACTGACTTATTTCACTTGGCATCCATGTTGTAGCATGTGTCAGAATCTTTTTTAAGGATGCTGCACTGTGCGTATGCCACATTTTTTTATTGTTTGTCTGTTTGTTGTTTATCTGTTCATCCATGGACGTTGGGTGGTTTCCACGTTTTGGCTATCGTGAGTAATGCTGCTAGGAACACGGGTGTACGAATACCTCTTCAAGACCCTGCTATCAATTCTTAATATATACCCAGCAGTAGAATTGCTGGGTCATATGGTTAATCTTTTTCTCAGCTTTAATTTAAAGTAACAATGTGATGATTTGATACACATTGTGAAAAGATTCCCTCCCTTAAAGAGCAATTCTATTTTTAATCCTTTGAGAAGTCACCATGATGTTTCCCATAACAGCTGCACCATTTCACATTCCCATCGACAGTGCAGAAGGGTTCCAATTTCTTCACATTCTTGCCAACACCTGAAATTTCCTGGGGTTTTTTGATAGTAGCCATCCTAACGGGTATATGGTGTTCCCACTCACTTTTAAGTTAGGCAGACCACATGACTTGCTGTGCCCAACAAAATAGGAGCAGAAGTACTATGTGGTAGGAACTCTGAGAGGCAGTGTATTTTTGTTGCCATGGAAACCCCAGAAGGGGTGTCAAGGGAGAGAATCTGCGAGCCAAGGGCCCTGACTGAAAGAATGAGGAGAGCCCCTTGTTCACTTGCAGTGGACACAACCTCTAACAGTAGGATATAAGCCTGCAAAACGTTGGGGTCGTTGCCACTTAACTATCTAGACCACTCTGACAGCTAACAGTACCATTACTTCTTTTTTACTGATAGTAAAGTTGTCAAGCAGGTTAAGTCACTTGCCCAAATCCACACAACTGGTAAGAAATCAAGGGGTAAAGTGAACTCAAATCTGACTCCAAAATCAGTGCGTCCTCTCCCACTATATATACTTCGACTCTGGGCATTTTAACTCTCTGGGAAAAATTTATTTCATACCTCATGTATCTTATACTGTGAGAATAAAAAGGACTTGAGACTGATATGTGTGAGAGGAATGATCCAAAGATTGTCTCCCTTAATATAAAAATCTATGAATCCTTAGATATAAATATTAGTGGGAATCTCCTTTCCATAGCCTCCTATTTTTATGTAGAAAAAGAAAAAGAGGGGTGCCTGGGTGGCTTAGTAATTAAGCATTTGCCTTCAGCTCAGGTCATCATTCCAGGGTCCTGGGATTGAGCCCTGCATCAGAACCTGCTTTTCCCTCTCCCACTCCCCCTGCTTGTATTCCTTCTCTTGCTCTCTCTCTCTCTCTCTGTGTCAAATAAATAAATATTTTAAAAAATTAAAAAAGAAAAAAAAAATCCTGCATCAGGTTCCTTGATCAGTGGGGAGCCTGCTTCTATCTCTGCCTCTGCTTGCCACTCTGCCTGCTTGTGCTCTCGCACACTCTCAGACAAATAAATAAATAAAGTTTAAAAAAAAAAAAAAGGAAAGAAATGAGATACCCACCAGTTACATGAAAGCAGTAGTAAAGCTAAATTGACACAAATATCAAAGGCCAAAAGAAATCACTACAGAAAATTCGTATCAGGGACATCTTTAGCCCTTGGGAATTAGGTTAGCACCAAAGGTGCACAAAGGTTTAAGGCAGTTGATAGAGCAAACTAGAGTGCTCTGGGACAGAGCTTCCTAGTATTTTTAATACCATTAGTATATATATATACATATATATATATATATAAAATATGCAGAGAACTTTGAGATAAGTTACACTTTCTCATGACCACAGAAATAGGATTAATATCGCCACAATCCATAATCTGGCTAACCATGGCATACAAATTGGAAAGCTCTGTTCTAAATGGGGAAAGCACAAAGATTCAAAGACAGTTTAGCTCCACAAACAGTAAAGATCAGACAGAAAATGATGGGGAAATGAACAAGGAGAGCATATTTCAAATAACTTAAGATTTCAGATGAACTGGAATGGAAAAGTTCTAGCTTCTTTTAAAACAGTGTGAGAAAAAAAGGGGGATAATTTGTTATTTACTAGATCAGAAGAGGTGACCAGAACCCAAAGAAAATTAACAAGTATATAAATAATATATTATATATAATATATTATTATTGTATTATTTATATAAATAATAAGTAAGATCTCCAAAATCAGAATAAAATGACCCCCTCAGAAAAAAGGATTTAGGCACTCTACTGAGGCTACAGATAAAAAGCAATTGGGGGTCATGTATTGAAGCCAGGATAAATTAAATGAAGTACTTCTAGAAAATCCGGATAGATTGGAGAGGGTGAACTAGGGATTTCAGTAAAAACATTCACAGAATTACTGAGAGAACCTCAAAGACTCCGTTACCACAGATGAGTATACAGATATTATCCGCACTCTGAGGAAACTCAGGCAATGGGTTTTGGTGTGAGAACTCGAAGGAAAGACATAAGGAAATGAGCTGTACTAGAGAGGAACCAGGGTAGACAACTCTCATTAGGGAATCACTAGCTCTCATCATAAGCAACCTATCAAGACAGTATCAGAGGAGGCAGCAGATAGAGAAAAACAAGTGTAAAGGCCAGAAAACAAACCCAAAGGACAGGAAGAAAAGACATGCATCCATCCAACAGGGCTGGCTCTGCATGAGACAGAGGCTAAGAAGCAGGTTAAACTTAAAAATTCAGCCAAACCTTCCAAAAAGAATAAAAAAATACAGATGTGTGTGAACGTTAGAGGCATATACCACCCAGGAAAAAGTGCAGCAGGAGGAAATACACTCTAGGCCTGGAACACGCAAAAGCTGGATGCTGGGACTCAGCTTTCATAAGCAGCAACAGCAGATTCATGCCAGGAATCTGATGGGGAGATTTTCCAGATGAAAGTAACATGAACGGGGCGCCTGGGTGGCTCAGTGGGTTAAGCCTCTGCCTTCCACTCAGGTCATGATCCCAGGGTCCTGGGATCGAGCCCCGCACTGGGCTCTCTGCTCAGCGGGGAGCCTGCTTCCTCCTCTCTCTCTGCCTACTTGTGATCTCTCTCTCTGTCAAATAAATAAATAAATAATTAAAAAAAAAAAAAAGAAAGTAACATGAAGAAAGAAGCTCACGTGGAGAGAAGCAAGAAACTAACCTAAGAGGCAAGTCTCCCAGGCCTAAGCAATTCCACAGCAAAAGGCAATAGGCACAACCACTGTGGCACAAAAGTAAGTCACTCAGTGCGGCACTCAGAGCCACAAACTGAAGAAGCTATTAAGGGAAATGCAACTGAAACTTTTGGTGGACAAGCTAGAAGCTGAGGACCAGGGCCGTCAGCATCACAAACTTCTAAACATGCCAAGAAGGAAACAGCTTTCAAATGGCCTCCTCTTAAGGCAAAATTTACCAAATAGAACTTTTTCCCTCAAACACCGTAGATTTAGCACCATAATTAATCTCTTCAGAGATTTCTCCCAACTTAGTTTAAGTTCACGTATAATGGTTGGCAAGCAATTGGCCCTCAATGACAGGCATCCAGGCAGAATGAAAACCAGTGATTTGCTGTGTACAACATACCCTAAAATTTCTGCTGCAGACTTTGGCAACAACTTGAGTCTGGACTGCACAAAGTTCCAGGAGTATTATATAGTTGGACTGAGAGCTAAAGGACTGAAGTTTTGCTTTAGTCCTAAAGTTTCAAAGGTAAGAAACCATTCAGTGTTACCCACATGGGTCCTAATAACCCTCTGAAACCTAGAATTCAAGCACATGAAACCGAGCATCCAAAGGACTGAAGGCACTATACACAGCCACGTGAGGGAAGCGGCTGCAGAACCCCAGCTCTACGCAGGCACAGAAATAACATGCCTGTAGCCGAGACTGAACAAACTCAGAAACTCAGAAGTGACTTTTATTTTTCATTAGAGTGCACCCACAGAGGTAAAAAAACTGATTTTCAAATATGAAATTTGTTTGGGCTTTACCTTAAAAGATCAAGGGAAGGGGCGCCTGGGTGGCTCAGTGGGTTAAAGCCTCTGCCTTCGGCTCAGGTCATGATCCTGGGGTCCTGGGATCGAGCCCCACATCGGGCTCTCAGCGGAGCCTGCTTCCTCCTCTCTCTCCCTGCCTGCCTCTCTGCCTACTTGTGATCTCTGTCAAATAAATAAATAAAATCTTAAAAATAAATAAATAAATAAATAAATAAATAAATAAAAGGAAGCTTTAAAAAAAAAAAGATCAAGGGAAGGGGCCCTGAGAAGCTCAGTTGGTTAAGTGTCTGATTTTTTTTTTTTTTTTGAGAGAATGTGTGCACTGGCGAGTACAGAGCAAAGAGCCTGACAAGGGGCTGGATCTCAGAAACCTGAGATCATGACCTGAGCTGAAATCCACAGTCAGACACTTAACCAACTAAGCCACCCAGTGCCCCAAAGAATCAGACCCTTGGCATTGAGCATGGAGCCTGCTTAAGATTCTCTCCCTCCTTCTGTCCCTCCTTCTGCTGTCCCTCTCTCTCAGGAAAAAAAACAAAAAAAAAACAAACAAAAAAAACCCAACAAGGGAATATAATATGGGAACTTACTTCCCCCCTGAGAATGGAGAATAAAAGGAAAAAATCTGTATCTATATTAATATTTGAGGATATCTTTTTCCGATTAACACTGTATAAGTAGATTATTTTTTACTTTAGTCTCATTGCAGACCTTTTATAATGTTTTTCCTGAACAGTAAAGCTAGCCATAATTTAAAAATAAGAAAAAAGGGAAGGGAGAGAATTTTCAGCTTTGGATTTCTACCTGTCTTCTAAGCAGAATGAAGAACTTCTAGGCAAGTCTTTTACCTGCATCTTGTTGGACCAAAGCATCTATAGTGGCAAATCCTAAATGATCCACCAATGTTTCATAAAGATACACAAAGGAACCAGTCGTTGGTCTTAGGAGAGTGGCCTCATAGGAATGGGAGTAGGACCATCCTGAAAGTGCACAGATTTCTTTTAAATAACCAAAGCCTTATTGGTTCAACCTGATGGACAGAAAATAAAAAGCTAGGAAATGTTAAGGACGAACTTAATTATCCTTGTCATTGTGATCCCACCTGAAAGGACTTCATCAGAAGGAACATTCCTGGTATCCTGCCCTACTGCTAACCCATTCTTCATCATGAAAAAGAGACTACTGAGTCCAAGGAAAAGAACTGGGCATATGGGATTAGCCCTTTTAGGGGTTGCTTTTTATATCTTTCTGGCAAGATTCTAATCTTACAATAGAACTCTAAAGCTATGCAGCATTTAGTCCACAAACTTCAAACAACTTGTCAATACAGGTAACATCTGGGTTCCCATACATCTCTTGGTTTTCTATTTCTCCATAGACACTGATAGACATAAAGACAGACATAAAGGGGGAAAAAATGAGTGTTATTTATCAATCTCCTAAAACCCCATCACTAAATTTCATGGTAACTTACGTCTCTTCTTCAGCTTTCATTTGGAAGGCATCTTCTAACCAATCTAATAATTTGTGTGTAAACTCACTCACATCTTGCTGTGGAAAGAAAAAAAAGTCTTGTTGATATTTCAGCCTACTAATAAAAATTCTAAATACTGCAACATAAAACTTACAGCCAGTCACCTCAAACATAAATTAGTGACTCCTCACAAAAATATCATATGAAATGTTTCACATCAAATACAAGAAATATTCTTAACCTAACCAGAGAATAAAATCAGTTTCTGAGAAAAATAAGCATCATATCGATAATCACAGTGATTAGGTTTCACTATGGGAAAATAAACATAGATTTATTATGTTATATACAATATATACAATATTTTGTATACATAAACAAATATATAAATTCTAATTTACAAATGAGATCTTTAAAAATAATTATCACTCCCAAAAGAGTTCTCTAACGAATCTCATAAAATAAAGGACCCACATTACCAAAGAGTTCTTCATTATTTAAAGATTCTTACTGGTTTCTTAGAAGGAAGACATGTTTTTCAGCAATTCATTTTCTTCATTCAACTTTTACACACAACTTTTTCAGCCACATCCACTTTTACTAAGGTATGTTAAACTGGAAGGTTTAGTTTAATTAATCACTGACTCCCTGACTACTGAGTCTACCATATCATGACCTTCAAATGAATTCTCCATTCGGAACAAGCCCTTACATCACCCTTTGCCATCCCTTCTTTCAGTGCTAGTTCCCCTAACACGGAAAAACAGGAATAGGCAATGGCAGCTGTATTCATCAACTACCATAATTCTTTCAATAATGTGAGGTAGAACACAGAACACAGGTTCATCCAAAACCTAAGGAGAAAAAGATAAACCAATCCTACTAAGACTGGTTCATCAAAGACAGATGAATCAGTGTACGCAATCTGCTTTTATTTATCAAAAACCCCCAAGTATTAAACAAATCTACTATCATATATTTTTCTAGCTAGAAGTTTTCTAAAGAGCAGCTGGGTCAATCCATTGACCTTTAAAATGCAAAATGTTGAAACTTGGGGGCGCCTGGGTAGCTCAGATGGTTAATCATCTGCCTTCCACTGAGGTCATCAAGCCCAGAATCAGGCTCCCTGCTCAGCAGGGAGAGTGCGTCCTCCTATCCCTCTAATGCTCCCTGTTTGTGCTCTCTCAACTCTGTCAAATAAATAAATAAAAGCTCACAAAAAATATCTTTTTAAATGTTGAAACTTGGATCTAAGAAGCTTACGGAAATTGTTCCAAAGTCATATAGTTAAAGACAACTAAGCTCAGCACAAAAATCCAGTTATAAATATCCATACCAACTGTAGTGGGTTAAATAGCAGCCTGCCAAAATATATATCCACCTTGGACCTCACAATGTAATCTTATTTAGAATATAAGTCTTTGAAGATGTAATTAAGGTAAGGACCTCAACATGAGATCTATACAAAGATTGGAAAATAAAAGCAACAATAACAAATTTAATGCAGTCCAGAGTTCTCAGTAATTAAGGAAACTACTTGATGCCAACAAAAATAGGCATACCAAAAGCATGTATACTATATTTGCCTTGGGTTTATCACATATTCGTTAAGATATAACTAACATTGGTGAACATTCCTAATTTTATCCCACGTTTTCACTAATTAACTTCTATCACAATATAAATTACAGTTTCATTTATCTTAACACTTTTCAAGAACACTGTTACTTTTTTCTTAACTTTAAAGTAAATCTTCCAAATAAACAATGTTTTAAATGGCTACAACTTATTTTTAATAAAGAGGAATAACAACATCTTCAATTCTCATGTGTCTCTGAAAAAACTGCTTAAGGAATGATCAGATTAAATAAAACACAAATGTTAATAAATAAGTACAAAAAAGCTACCTGCTGAGAGTCATTTGATTTGAAAGCGTCCTTAAGAATTTCAACTGCTCTTGATGGATCAACATATTTCCTTTTAGTACCAACAAGAAGTGCAAATAGATACCGCAGCTCACGCATAAAAGGCAAATTCCGATGCTCCTATTGGGGGGCAAAAAACCTTTTGTGAAGATTAATAAAATCTTTACTGGTTAACAGATACTCATTTTAATAAACCAAAAATTTAACTAATATCAATGAGGGAGGAGTCCAGCACCCCTACATCAAAATTAAAGAAGAATGCTGTGACCCAGGACACTCAAAGGGCTCCAGGGTGAAAACAGCAGAGGATTAGCCTTAGCTCACAATTTCAGCACAAACGCCACATTTTCATAGCTAATCACGTTATTACCCAGCCAAGAATATCCTCTCCTCATTCGAGTCTATTTATTATAATCCTTTCCATTCAGCAAGGCCCAGCTGCTGTGGACAGTAATAACAACAGCCAACATTCAATGAGTGCTAACTTGGTGCCAGGCGCTGTTTTAAGGACTTTTCCTCAATAAGCCCATTTAAACAAAGAGCTCTCCTCCTCCATGAAGCTTTCCCAAACCTTGCCAAGTCAATGATTCCTTCACACTCCACATCTACTAAAACGAATATCTTCCACTCAGCAATGAGTCACCACCTGGTACTTTTGTGGGATGACCCGAATTATCAGACAATATTAGTCTAATAAGTAATTAGAGTAGATACTAATATTAAACTAATGTATCATCCTTCTAGCTTTCCTCTGAAATCTCAACTTTTGTTTCTCAATAAGACTGTAAACTTCTCAAACACAAGAACTTCTGTATTTCTTCCACAACTTTCTGCTACACAAAGCAGGCATTCAATTCTTATGAATATCTGATCTCAACAAACCCTCTAGAAAAACCAACAACCCAATATTATCAATCATGAACAATTTATTTTAAAACAGGGAAATTTTTTTAAAGAATATAATTCACATACCTCGGTGAAATAATTTATGGTAAAAAACAAGCAGTTCTTACTATAGTTAGCTCTTACAATAACAATTTTAACAGATAAAGCTTATATGTCTATTTAAATATTAGAAAAACATTTCCAAGAGTATATATGGTTGGTGTTCTCAACATCATAAAACTGTACGGGTGTATATGTATATGTGTATAGTTGCTGTCCAGAATAATATAATCAATGTAGAAACAGTTGTCCCCAGAATATGCATTAGAAAAAGGAGTCCTAAAAAATAGGTGTAAAGGAATAAAACAATTGACTCCAAATACCTGTCACTTGATCCAAAAACGATATACCATTACAGCAACCACAAAGTGCATTGTCTGAATGAAAATACTAATATATGGAAAAGATGGATATTATTTAAGTATAACAAATTCTATCGATCAGGGCGCCTGAGTGGCTCAGTCAGTTAAATGACTGACTCTTGGTTTTGGCTCAAGTCATGATTCTAGGGTCCTGAGATCAAGCCCTGAGAAGGGTTCCATGTTCAGTGGACTTGAGATTCTCTCTCTCTCCCTCTGCCCCTCATGGCCTTCCCATCCCCTCACTCACCCTCTCTCTAAAATAAATAACTTTTTTTAAAAATGCCACCATCAATGATGAAGTTTAAAAGTTCTAAATGAAAGAAAACTAACCTATGATTTTTCTGTTGTACTTTCTACTCCCCCACAATTGCCTTATACAAATATTGGGTTTTAAAGGTGTAAACACAAAGAATTTTAATCCAAAAAATAATTCTCAGAAATATCCCAAATTTCCTGAGATCAATTTCTCTTTTATCACCACAGCTACATCAGTGCAGTTTCTTGAGGCATTCCTTTCTAAGGAACAAGGATGAAATATATGGCTTTTGAAAAATAAATTAATTTCTGCTGAGAAGCATATTGGGAAAGTAATATAATATAATATATATATAATACAATGAGACATTTGGCTCTCAGCCAATTTCCGTGGCTAGAAAATATTTTTGAATTTCAAAAGGCAAAACTGTAATTATGTTAAATGCAGCTCCCAAATTTGGCCAAATTACGAAAATACAACCACATGATCAGTCTTTTTTTAAAAAGACTTATCAAGGTATAACTGATGTACAATATACTGTATGTTATAATACACAATTTTATGAGCTTCAGTCATGTAGGCATTTGTAAAAGCATCAACACAGTCAAAATAATGTAACTACCCATCACCCCACAAGTTTCTTCAACCCTTATTCCCCTCCTTGATCATCCCAAAGCAACCATGGTCACTTTATATTTTCTAGAAAGTTATATAAATCAAACCATATCCTACACACTCATTTTACTCTGGTTTCTTAAAATAGAAGTAGTTATTCTGAGGTTCCTCCACATGACTGTGTTCATGAACGATTCACTCTTTTTTTTCGCTCAGTGGTGTTCCCCTGTATGGATATAGTGACCTATTCCAGATGCTGTGGATATTACTTTAAGTATCTTTGTGTGGATATATATTTTCATTTCTCTTAAATAAAAACTTGGAGAGGGCCTAAGTTGTATGCAGATGTCTTTAAGACACAACCAAACTATTTTTACAGAAGCGTTATACTATTTTATGTTCCCACTGACAGCATAATGGGAATTCTAGGTCCACAATGTATAATATTTGGATATGAATTATATATTTTTTTAAGATTTTATTTATTTATTTGACAGGGAGAGACACAATGAGAGAGGGAACATAAGCAGGGGGAGTGGAAGAGGGAGAAGAAGGCTTCCCGCTGAGCAGAGAGCCCGATGTAGGGCTCGATCCCAGGACCCTGGGATCAGGACCTGAGCTGAAGGCAGATGCTTAACGACTGAGCCACACAGGTGCCCTGAATTTTATTTATTTATTTATATATATATATGTATATGTATATGTATATATATATATGTATATGTATATGTATATATATATATGGGTTTTTTTTTAAGATTTTATTTATTTATTTGAGAGAGAGAGCATGAGAGAGAAGGTCAGAGGAAGAAGCAGACTCCCCATGGACCAGGAGCCTGATGCGGTCCTCGATCCCAGGACTCCGGGATCATGACCTGAGTCAAAGGCAGTGGCTTAACCTACTGAGCCACCCAGGTGCCCCCTGAATTATATTTTTAACCAGTTCTCCCAGTGGGTCCAATGTGGCACCTCTAGTTTTAATTTGCATATTCCTGTGACTAATAATGTCTAGCACCTTTTCCTGTAGTTATTTACAGTCTGCATACCTTCTTTGGTGAAGTATCTGTTCAAATATTTTTTCTAATAGAGTAGTAAATTATCTAATTATTGAGTTATGCAAGTTCTATATATAGTCTAGACACAATTCCTTTATCTCACATATGTTTTGCTAATATTTTCACCTAGTTGTGGTTTCACTTTGCATTTTGTATAAGTTTTTCCAAGATTACAATTTTTTAATTTTGATGAAATCCAATTATTCAGTATTTTCTTCTATGATTTGTGCCCTTGTTTAGTCTTACTTAAGAAATCTTTTCTCGGGCACCTGGGTGGCTCAGTTGGTAAAGTGACTGCCTTCAGCTCAGGTCGTGATCCTGGAGTCCTGGGATTGAGTCCCACATCAGGGTCCCTGATGCTCGGCAGCAAGTCTGCTTCTCCCGCTGACCTCTCTCCTCTCATGCTCTCTCTCTCATTCTCTCTCTCTCTCCCAAATAAATAAATAAAATCTTAAAAAAAGAAAAAAAAAAGAAATCTTTTCTTAACCCAAGACACTAAAATTTTCTGTTTTCTTCAAAAAATTTTATAGTTTTAGTTTTCTTTGAGATCATCCATTATTCATTTTTCCATATATTTGAAAAATAAATGTGTTCTGCAAGGGTTGAAGATTATCTTTCTGACTATGATACCATTAAGGATTTTTTTTTTAAAGGATTTTCCTTTGCCTATGAATTGTTTTGTCAATTTTAATTGAAATTAACTCACCCAATATATAGAGGTCTATTTCTGGACTCTATTCTGTTCCATTTACCTATAGAACTATCTTTTCCCAATCAGAATACCTGAGAGTTGATTCCTTCAATATTGTCTTTCTTTTTAAAATTATTATGGCTATTCTACATTCTTTGATTTTCCATATAAATTTTATATAAATTTGTCAATTCCTATGAAAAATCCTGCTAGGATTATGGTTGAGATTGCACTGAAATCTATAGATTAAATTGGGGGTAACTGATATCATAACAATACTGAATCCTCTGATCCTTGAACATATCTCCTTTAATTTCTCTCAGCAACACTTTTTCATTTTTCACAAAACTTTACCCCAATAGTCTATACTTTATGCTACTGTACATAAAGTTTTTTTTTAATTTGAATTTCCCATTGTGTGTTGTTAGTATTTAGAAATACAATCTATTTTTGCATGTTCCCCTCCTATCATGTAACCTTGCTGAAGTCATTTTTTGGTTCTAGCATCTTTTGTTTGTTTATTAGAATTTTCCACACAGACAATCAAGTCATATACACAAAAGGAAAGCTTTTTTCTCCCCTTTCCAATCTTCACGTCTATTTCCTTTACTCCCTTTACAGCACTCATTAAGGACTCCAGGTTACTGTAATTCCAAACAGTGGTTTGGAATTACATCCTTGCTTGTTCCTGATCTTTGGAGCAAAGCATTCAATTTTTCACCATTAGGTATTATACTAGTTGTAGACTTTTCATGAACAATATTTATCAGGATAAGAACACTTCCTTCAATTTCTAGTTTCTTTGAGATTTTAAGATACATTAGTTTTTGTCAAATTCTTGTTCTTTACCTACCTAGATGATCATCTGGTTTTTCTTCTCTACTCTGTTAACACGGTGAATGACACTGATTTTTGAACAGTAAATCAATCTTGCAGTTCTAAATAAACCCCAGTTGCCAATGAAGGAGCATCCTTTATTGGTATTTCAGGATTCTATTTGCTAAAAATCTGCTACAATTTTTTGCTTCTGTATTCATGAGAAATATTGGTCTTAGTTTTCTTTCCTTGAACATCTTCTATTTTGGTTTCAGGGTAATGTTGGGCTCCCAGAAAGAACTGGGAAGTTTTCTCTTTTCTTCAAGTTTTTTGAAAAACATACAGAGAATTGGTAGTATTTTTTCCTTAGAAGTCTGGTATAATTCACCAGTAAACTACTTCACTGTTGAATTTTTTGCTGAGTAGGTTCTTAACTAAAAATTCAGGTTTTTTAATGCAATATAAGGATATTATGTTTATAATATTCCACTATTCTCTTTAATTTTCTAGAGAATATGTAGTAATGTCCTTCTCTTTCATTTTTTTATATTGCTAATTCGTTTCTTCCCTCTTTTTTCTTGCTCAGTCTACCTAGAAATTCATTAATTTTAGACCTTTAGAAGCAGCTTTTGGTTCCATTAATTTTCTCTACTGTCTTTCTCATTTCTATTTCAATGACTTAGCTCTTTATTATTTTCTTTCTCCTACTTCCAAATATTAGTGTGCTTTTTTTTCTAATTTCTTGATGTGCAAATATGTCATAAATTTGAAACCAGTCTTATTATCTAATGTGTTTAGTTTGTGTATTTTCCACTAACCACTGCCTTAGCTGCATCCCTCTAATTTGGTATATCATATTTTAATTTTTATTGTTTAAAATATTCTAAAATTTCCCTTCTGATTTGTTCTTTGCCTACTGGGTTATTTAAAGGTGTATTACTTAATTTCCCTACTATCAGGGGGATTTTCTAAATATCTTTCTGTTGTCAAATTCCATCTTAATTACACTGTGGTCAGAAAACATACTTTGTATGCTTTGAATCCTTTAAGATTTACTGAAACTTATAAATCCAATCTTGTTAATTTATTCATAGCTAAAAAAAATTCCAAAATGCCTTTGTTATTTGTAAAATTCAAAACTCCTTTAAGTATTTGCTCACTGATATTCAACTAAACACATTCCCTATTCATATGCTTCTCATCTCTGAGTAGTGGAAAGTGTGGAAATATTGTTTATTTGAAAATATCTGCCCTTAAATCGAGACTTTAATTAATATAACCTTATGAGTAATAAGGCTTTAGCTATTTATATGGACACTACCTCTATTATGAACTTAAGCATCTTTGTTTACTCAACATTTAACATGTTTTGTCATCAGTTTGTGACTTTTTAAGAGAAAAGACACTATTTGTGGGAGTTTGGGGAGGGATGAGGTGTTTACAGTGAGAACCCATCTTTAAATTTCTAGTAACCTCACAATTCTCCTAGACATTAAAATTATAAACAGTGCAATAAGTATTTATGTATAAAATTAGTTTCAACCTTTAGAATAACCAACCCTACCTAAAATACCAACTGACTTCAAAAACTACATCTCTTTTCTCACCCTGTATGTAATATTCATGACTGATTCACCTGCTGATAAAAAAAAAATCTTAAAAAAAATCCCAATTAGCAATGCATGCAAATGACGTCCCTGTGATCTGACCAAAGTGATCCCCACGGGTATTCTATATCTTAGCACATTATTTTTCGAACTCAGTATAGCAGTAAACATTACGTTAGTTGCATATAAATTTATTATTAAATGATAAGTGGTAATAAGTCACATTAATAGCTTTTTAAAAACCTGTGTCTTTTATCACCTCAGTTGAATGCAGCACCAATCAGTGGCTGATAACTACCTCTAGGTCACACCTGTTTGCTTAGAAATGTCAAGTTATAGCATGTATTGAAGTCACCATGCCAAATTAAAGAATAACCTCATCTATGGAACCATCTTTTATAAAATTGCACAGAATTCTTCTAAATAAGTATCCTTTTCAGAATGGAAGTAGAGTTCCTTTTGATTCCTTAACCTGAAGGGACCCCTGGACATGCTGCCCCTTCCACTGCAAGAAAACAAATTTCTCCAGAAAGGTGTTGAAGATTGGATTTATATATTTTCCTAGTAATCAGCTGAACAATCTTAAAACTAGCCCTGGTATGTAAGAATGGACATCACAATTATTTTTTAAATAGAAATATAAAATTGACTTGGTCTTACTCAACATTTTAAAGAATAAAATAACTTAACTCTGTAAAGCACTAAAATCCAGAAACAAAAAAGAAAAGGTCAAGATACATATGAATATATAATTAGAAGCACTATTTCCAAATAATGTCATGTAAATTATAAATCTACTTCAACTGAGATATCAGAAGAGAAAATAGTGATTATTAACAAGCTGCAATAAAGAGAAGCAATAGTCCAAAAAGTTTCATGGAAAAATGTAATGAGTGAAGGGGCTTTGCTTAATTTCTCTGAAGGTCTGTCAAGGGGTTGTCAAGTGATGTTGACTCCCTTTTTGAAAATGGCTTGTTTACCAGCCTGATGCTTTCTAGCTCAGAGATTATAGCAAAAGCAAGCTATAAATTGTTACATTCCCACTAGCTTGCATTATAAATGTTCCATGTTAGTAGAACAAGTGGTTTTCAAATTACACATTAAAAGAAAAACATGATTTAATTATGTATCATTAATACAGTTAAGTCACACAAAGTTCAACACTTTTCTGAAACCTAAAACTTTAACATCTTTGCGAAACCAGTCCCCTTTAGGGCTACAATTTCTTTATGACAAGATACCTAAAGCCCTAAACATTTATATACATCATCTCCATAATTAACTTTTTTCACTAAGTATAAATTTCTCCATCAGTCCTATCTTTGAAAAGCTAATATGAATACAATAAGTAACATCATCTGAGGCACTTACTATGTACTAGGCACTTCTAAGGCCTTTGTATGTTTTATGCCATTTAATCCTCATAACTCTATAAAATAAAAACTATTATTATTTGCAGCTTTCAGATAAGGAAGCTAAACAGGTCAAACCCTAGGTCCACAGCCAGAGCACCCAGGCAATCTAGCCCAGATTATCCGTTCACTGTCACGTTATACTGCCTACCAGCATTAACTTACAAAATAGAAGTTCTAGATTTGCACTACAAAGACTAGTGCACAACACTAATCTTTTAAAAAGCTCATCTACACAAATAGTTGAAAAAAATTTTTATTCCCACAAAATTTTTCAGGAGGCAACTGAAGAAAGACCTTGACTTATGAATTGAAACCTATAAAGTTTACTGAAATTTGACAGCCCAAAAAAAAGAAAAAAGCAATTAGTAAAGTAACACAAAAAATTGACATATTACTGACACACATGTGAAGAAAAATTCATGTTTATAATATACTGATGAAGAATAGAAAGTTACTGTAGTAACTGAGATTAATGGGTTGATATCCAAATTTAACAGTTCTAGATTTGAAGAGACAAAGTGCCCCCAAATCAAGCACAAATAAAAGAACAGGATGACATATATATATATATATACATATATATATATATTTATTCATATTCTGCTTAAAAATCTTTCATAATTTTACCTTTTGGTTTCGGGGTAAATCTTGAGCATTTGACGGAGGCTTGTAATTCAGAACTAATCTTCTAAATTCCAAAAGATTGAATAATGACTGAAAAAGAACAACAATTTTTAAAAAACTAAGAGAAAATTCTATTAACAGAACCATAAAAATATGACTGGTCTCAGTGATTTATTTTTGACTATACTACTTAGACACAGGATTGTTGCCACTAGCACAAGACCTTTTAGCTCCCAGAGAAAATGTCAAATTTCTTATATACTAACACACTATTCTTAATCAATAACAATACTTATTGTACTGGAAAGCAGAAAATTTTATGCGGACAATTCAAAATATCTACTGTATATCATATTATTAAAGGCTGTCTTTCTTTCGGTGCTTAATAACCAGTTTCCTAAAAAAAAAAAAAAAAAGGTGGACAAATGCAAAGTCTAGAACTTTTTAGACATGTCATGTTTATTGAGTTATCTTGAGGTATCAATTCTACAAAAATATAGTACAAATAAATTTATGGGCTAGTTGCTAAGTGACAGAGACATAAAGAAATTACGTATTATCTCTATGCTCATGGAGACACAACAGCCTAGAAAGGACACACATATTATAACAATAGAAATTTGACTCCAACATACAATAATATTGATCTCAGAGTATGACAGCATATGAAAGATGCCCATGGAAAGGCTTTCTAGAACTGTTTTTTAATCTATAGCTTGTAACACATTGTCATCATAGTGAATATCTGTTTAAAAAAATGAAATAAAATACAATTGAAAATATTAAAACATGTCATGCATAGTAAATGCACCACAGAATACTGCTTGCAAAATTTTCACTGTATATATTTTACACATACATATATGTCTTAAGTGCTTTACAATGTAATGCGTATTCCTTTCTGGGAATCACAATTTATAAACCTTGAAAATCACTGTACAGGAGGCAATAATGTACAAGGTCTTAGCAAAGCTGTGTGAGCCAATATGACAGAAGATAAAGGTAATGCCACAAATCAATGATAAAACAAGGTTTTGTTTAGGAGCTGGGTGTTGGGAAAACTGGCCCACTATATATAAAGAAACAGAATCAGATACAGATCTATATAGATATGGATGTGCTTAAAGACCTAAATATGAAAGGACTATCATAAAGCTGGTAACGGAAACTATAGGAAAATATTTTGGTTATCTTGTAACCTGTAAGTATTTAAACAATATGAATACATGAGATAATCCATTTATTCACTTAATAAAAATTTATGAAGCATCCACTACACGCAGACACAAGGAAGACAGGCCACAGAAAAATAAAACATATTGAATCTCTGACAAAATAAGAATAGTATGGAAAGTGAAGAGTATGCAGTCAAAATGAAAAAGGAGCCGAGAAGCATGTGCTTTCGAACATAGCTGTGTATCTGAGTAATGGTGGAATTTTAAAAAAGTACCTAAGAGTGTCTCTAACTATAAGCAATAAAGTCTTAATAAAGTGTTCTGGGGTGCAGGTGGTTCCTGCAGTTGGAAAAAACAAAACAAAACAAAACAAAACCTAAGAAGCCTCTCAACAAGGATATAAGGTACCACAGAAAACTCTGAAATACATCAAAGAATCAATGGCAAATTTCAAGAACAAGATTAGCAATTCAGACCTTGATTTACAATGGGGTTACATCTATAACCCCCCCAAGTTTAAAATATCATTAAGTTGAAAATGCATTTTATACACCTAACCTACCAAACATCATTGCTTAGCTTAGCCTAGCTCAAAAGTGCTCTGAACACTTGTACTAGAGTACAGGTGGCCCAAATCATCTAATAGAAGCCTATCTTAACAAAAGTGTTGATCTTCTAGTGTAATTTATTAAATTACTACTTTTAGGAGAAATTTAAATAGGAAAGAGAATGACAAAATAGGATAATCATAATCCCACTTCTTTGCTCTAAACTCCCAATGGGAAACATATTCCTCCTTCCTGAATACCTTCCTGCGTAATTAGAATTTCTTCTGGTGTAGGTCTGTGGTGATGAAGTATTTAGCTTCTGTTACAGTGAAAATTGTTTTTCTTCATTTTTGCATAATTTTTGCTGGTTGGAGAATTCTAGATAGCCAGTTATTTTTTCTAGCACTTCAATGACAGAATTTCTATTGATTGACAAGTCAGCTAGCTGTTAGTCGAGTTTTGTTTCTTCATAGAGGTAATACAGACATATCTTGTTTTACTGTGCTTCACTTTGACATGTCTTGCAGATATGGTGTTTTCTATAAATTGAAGTTCTATGGCAACCCTGTATCAAGAAAGTCAACCAGCCACCATTTTTCCAATAGCACTTATTCATTTTGTGTCTCTATGTCACATTTTGCTAATTCTTACAATATTTTAAAGTTTTTCACTGTAATTGTATTTGTTATGGTGATCAATGATCAGGGATTTTTGATGTTACTAATGTAATTGTTGTGGGGCTCCACAAATCATGCCCAAAAAGACGGCAAACTTAAGCAGTAATGTTGTTAAGTATTTGATTGTTCCACCAACTGTCCATTCCTTTTACCTCTCCTCCTCTGGCCTCGCTATTTCTTGAGACACAGTAATACTGAAATTAGGCCAGTTAATAACCCTACAATGGCCCCTAAGTGTTCAAGTGAAAGGAAGATTCAACTGATGTGGCAAACTTCACTACCATCTTATTTTAAGAAATTGCCACAGCTACCCTAACGTTCTGCACACACCACCCTAGTCAGTTAGAAGCCATCAATATTGAGACAAGACCCAATAAATTATCTTTTAATTAAGGTATGTACATTGTTTTTTTCTAATGTAATGCTACTATACACCCAAAAGTATAAACATTTATATGCACTGAGAAACCAAAAAATGCATTTGCCGCATTTTGTTAAGATATTCACTTTATTGTGATGGTATGGAACAAAACCCATGTAATCTTCAAGGTATGCCTATACATCTTTTCCACCTTGCTACTTCTGGGATTTTCTCTTTGTCTATAGTTTTCTCCATTTAATTATGGTGTGCCTAACTATGGTGCACAGTATTCCTTATATTTATGCTACTTGATTCCTACGGCTTCCAGAATCTGTGACTTGATTTCCTTTATAGATTTGGAATATTCTCAGGCATCTCTTCAGTCATCCCTTTTTTTTTTTTTCCCTGTTCCCTTTTTACTTTCCCTCTGGAACCATAAATACACTATGTTAGAACTACTCACCAAGCCCAAAATATCTCTTACATGCTCTTATCTGTATTTCATGCCTGTAGTCTGAAAATGTTCTTCCGACCAATTGTTCAGTTGACTAATTCTCTCTTCAATTGTTTCAAATGTACTGCTAAAGTCACCCACTGATTTCTCACCTTTATTTTTCAGTTCTAAAATTTCTATTTTGCTTTTTCTTAGTAGTTTACTTTTCTACTGAAATTCTCAATCTTGCTTTTAATTCCTTGAGCATATTAATAGTTGTCACAACAATCTAAATTTCAGGTTTCATATTACTGGTTATTTTATCTTAATATCTGGATATGCCTGGATATACCTTATTTCCTGGTATGACTGACTGTAACTGATTTGAGTACTAAGCATTTATTTTTATGTGAAAAGTGGAGAAAATTCCAAGTTCTAGGTAATATTACCTTCTAACAGAATTTGCATTTCTTTCTGGCAGGCAGCAAAACTGGGGCCATCTGCAATCCCAGATCAACTTAATCCCAACAATTCTGAGATAACGCTGGGATTCAAAAACTATGAAGCCTGGCCTATTTTCAGTTCTCATTAATCCAAGGTTCTAGCCCTCTAGAATTGAATGAAAGTATTCCCTACTACTCCAAGTCTGTACAAAACTCTGCTTACCTTTGCAGCCACTCAGCAGCCACTTCTGGAATTGCTTCAAGGATAAAATCAACCCAACATATGAAGTTTATTCTAAAAATCCTGTCTCAGACCTTAGCCTCAAAATCCCAAACTGCTTTAGTGTTATGTGACATAGTCTTCAAAAGTTGATTTGTTGCTGTTGTTTTGGTTTGACTGGCTTAGGTTCCAGCAAAATATGACCAGGTATACAGTCTAAAACTACTTAATAAGCTACTACCCAAAGTAGAACTTGTAACCATTACAATAAATCATGGAAATTAATGTTTTTAAGTCACTAACACTCTATATCCTCAATCACAGTCATAATAGTATTGTTCAACATAGTTCTTAAAGAAAGATGGGAAAGGGTAATTCTCACTACTGCTTAAATTGTGTTTGTGACTGATGCACCCTGAAAACAAGTACCCTTTCATTCAGTTCAAAGCTAAAAGGTATTTATAAAAATTTTGAAGAGCACTTGGTAAAATGGAATTTGGCTAAACTCCTGCTAATAACAGAAATCTATAAGAGATGAGGTTTCAAATAACTTGTGGAAAACAAAGAGTGATAACAAGAGAGCAAAGGGATATAAACTGTTTATAATGAAGATACTGTGGAGAAGCAAGATCAATTCTCCTTAGTGGATTAAAAAATAAAAAAGGCATAGTATCACAAAAGTTCAAGGTAAGGTAGGAACTGAAAACAGATGGCATGATTAAAAGATAAAAGTCTGGGGGCGCCTGGGTGGCTCAGTTGTTAAGCGTCTGCCTTCAGCTCATGATCCCAGGGTCCTGGGATCGAGCCCCGCATCGGGCTCTCTGCTCAGCGGGAAGCCTTCTTCTCCCTCTTCCACTCCCCCTGCTTATGTTCCCTCTCTCATTGTGTCTCTCTCTGTCAAATAAATAAAATCTTAAAAAAAAAAAAAGAAGTCTGTATACAGAGCAGTTAAATCCCCATGTCCTTCCCAATACAGAAAGGTCAGACAAATACCACCTCCTTCTGTGGGATATAGGATATTTAGTCTTTGGATATAATTGAACTGAACTAACTTGAGGTCAGAAAAATCAGTCATAGTGTGTGTGAGAGGGAATAAAGATTCAGGGCTACAAATAGAAGGATTAAGTAAAACTTTGCAAAGTGATCCTCAATCAACCTTCCCACAATCTCCTTTCTCTCAGGCCTGCTTTGGCAAGCCAGCAATAGATGCTTAAAACACAAAGAACAGGAAGCCAGCCTGGATTTGAGATGGAGAAAACTTCCCTGGTAAGAAGAAAGAAAGAGAGAGAGAAATACAGCTAATATGTTTATACATATAGAACATATTAATAAGACCAGGGCAGAGATTTATTTAGAAAATTTTAAGAATATAAAGAAAAAAAAAAGGTGTTTTCCTGACAACACCAGGAAAACAAAGGATTACAAAGGGGTACTTCCAGTAAATCACTGTAATATTTACAAAGTCATAGAAAATGTAAACACTGACTTCCGACTATCTTAAACTTATGATATAACTATGTTGGGAATGAAAGGAAAGGCAACTCTGGGTAAGTGAAATGACAAAACTAAATCCACATTTATCTCCTTAGGAATGCATGTTGTTTAGGAAAATGAAGATAAAAGGAAAAACAGCTACAACTGGTTGTAGTTGCTTAAGCAGAACTATGAAGCAGGGAGGTTTGGGGCAGATTACTACTGTTTTTCATTATAAGCCTTTTATTGCTGCGGAATATTTGATTTTCTCTTTGAACTAGGTACTTAAATTCTTTTACAAAAATTTAAGATTTAAGAGCAAATAATGTGAATAAATATGTTAAACAGTATCTTAACATCTTTTGAAAACCTGCAGCATTTTCTCAATTCCATTCATCATCAGGGTGATAAAAGCATCTACAGTCCAACACTGTATTATATATTGGTATAAAACAAGAACCTAGAAGATGTGTTCTCTGCCTTCAGGATGCTCGTATTCTAGTGAACCTGGAGTTACATGTCTTTTGAGTAAGGGATCCATATCCTTTATCTTGCAACTCACAACCCTTCTGAATACGAAAGAGAGCTTGAAGACTGAGTAATAGTCACAGTAGGTCTATAATAGAAGTAAACTGGAGCTGTACAAGGCAAACCGAGAAAGATGAACACCTTACTTCTGAGCATCTCTGAGGCATCCAAATGAGAAAGGTACCAAAGGTCATCATGAGAATCTATGAATTATACCCCAAACTAGCAAGAGAGGAGTATACTTCTAAGTAGCTACTTCACTGATATCCTAGTGGAGAAAAAATCAACCCCCAATATTCCTTTCTAGGTGTAAATTCCTGGATAAAAATACTCCTGACTAGATAAGGGGTTAATGCCCAATCTAGGATAGTCAGGCTAATATTGCTAGCATCCAAAAAATTATTTAAGCCAACCTCTGTCCCATCTTCTCTTTGCTTATACTCCCTTTCTGATAGTATCCCTTTTCTCCCAACACATTGGTCCCAGTTCCTAAATAAAACAAGTATAAAGCTATACCCTCTGTAGCCTGTGCCTACTACCTATTTTGCTGTTACAGTTTTATTATCCACATAAATTTCTATAATTGGCCGATATACTTAAAAGGAAAAGAAGTCCCAATTGTTTCACAATAGTCCTGCCAACTAAGTAAATTCCATGCCCGAGAAAATTTTGTAATTTAAACTTTACAGTACATTTACGTCATAGTTTGAACAAGTTCCAATTCACTTGGAAAATACAATAAGAAACTTCCAACACTAACAGAGATTTCCTGCCGAACTTTTCTTTCATAGGTGAAAAATTCTATTTATGATGATAAACTTTTATATCTCAGATGGTATCTGTGGAATTAAATAATAATGTCACAAAATGAGAAAAATAAAAAATTTTAATTGCTAAAGATGAAAATGAAATGCTACTTAAATAGCACACAATAAAATTACATTAAGAAAAAAAAAAACAAAAATCTGAAGTGATCTTTTGACAAATTTTTCTTCCCACCCACAATTTTCCAAAACTTGAAGTATAACATATTTCCACACACCAAAGCCAATGATCTTCATTATAACCCAAACTTTTCAAGGCTAGAGGTCACTTCTAGGTTTCCAGATTTCTCAAAAAAATAATTTAAAAATATATATTAGTAACAATAATCCCAAGAACCTTATACTAGCCTACGTTAGAACATTACCAGTTAAACAGCCACTACATTAAAGTAAAATTTAGAAATCAGTAAAATTACCTCAATTTCAAATAGAACAAGCAATTTTTTCCAGTCCATTCTCCTCCCCACCAAAAAAAACACTAAAACTTTGAAAAGTAGAACAAAAGCTAGGATCAGCAAACACCACTTAAAATATTTTCCTAATGATTAATAAAGAGTATGTTGTTATTCATAGATTGTTTTAAGGAGATCATTTAATTCAATATTTGATAATCTGATGGATAACACTATCAATGTCTAACTGAAAACGGTAAAGAATTCATGACAATACTCCTATCTCATAAAAGAACTAAAAAAACAAGAAAACTAGAGCATATTGAGAAGATACGTAACTATGCATACAAAAATTTTTCATTTTAGAATAAGGATATCAAGACACATTTCATAAGGGCCTTCCAAGTTAAAAAAAAAGTGTTACTTTTAATTATCAGTATTTATTCTTACATCATTCTCACATACGCATTGAGAATTATGTCAGTCTATACCTTCCTCAAACAAAATGCCTCCTTATATTAAGAAGAGTATTTAAATTACTATTATTCTATTAATAACATTTTCCATTATATAAAAAAAACCTGATTTGATTAACAACAACAATAAAATCAGATCCAATTTCATATCTTGGTTATCTCCTTCTCAAAATCTGCAGAGAATTATATACAAAAACATTTTTCACTCTTTCCACTCTGACAATTCCTACTAGCAGGGAGGGAGGAGAGATTAATTCCAGATAAGTGAAAAGCATAGACAGTGCTCTCCTGTCAAAACTCCAAACTGGGGGTAAGGACAAGGGAGAAGTGAGAAGTCCTACAATCCACAAAGTAGTTCCTTAGACAGAAGGGCATATTCAAACCTTGCCTGCATTTATGTTTAAAGTACACAATCTGAAAGAAACACAACCCAACCCACTTTCCATTGCTAACCCCCAAGTAAGATCTGCATAAAGATCCTTACCTGAATAACAGCACTAAACCAGCAAGTATTGCCAACATTCTTTAGTCCAACAGGAGCTTTGTCTTGCCTTTTCCTATCATAAGGGTTTCGAGAATCCCTCCAAACTTCTGTAGGTGTTCTCTTTAAACATGCTTTATTTTCTGCTATGCTGGCTTCAAGAACTCTTTAAGCGATGGGGAGAAAATGATGAAAAAAAGAAAAATACAATATTAATTTCATGCCACACAGTAGGAAATAACATACCACAAATAGGATTTTAATTAAACTCTGGACAGTGAATTTGGGAAAGCACTATTAAACACTAACTTTATTCAAGTAGACATTAGTTTTCTTTAAGAATATAGCAATGGCAGGGGCGCCTGGGTGGCTCAGTGGGTTAAAGCCTCTGCCTTCGGCTCAGGTCATGGTCCCGGGGTCCTGGGATGGAAACCCCCATCGGGCTCTCTGCTTAGCAGGGAGCCTGCTTCCCTTCCTCTCTCTGCCTGCCTCTCTGCCTACTTGTGATCTCTCTGTCAAATAAATAAATATAATCTTAAAAAAAAAAAAAAAAAGACTATAGCAATGGGCAAACACACCAAGTGAAATGCAGTCTTTTTTCCTAGGAAAAAAAGGAAATCTCAAATGCACAAAGATAGTGCTATAAAACAGAAAATATGTTATGTTTCAACAAATTCAAGGTTTAGTATAGGAATACAGCACCGAGGTAAGTTTTCTAAGAAATCAGTACAGTAAATATTTACAAAATAACATAATGACTAGTCTTCTGTAACAATTATTTTGAATCATCAAGAAAACATTAAAAACTAAACAAATTGCACTTTTACTCCTGACCATTAAATCCCTTTTCTATTAAAAAAAAAAAAAAAAAAGCTAAGGTAAAGTCTAGGATTCCTCTCAGTTATGACAGCTAACTAAAGAGAATATGTGTTTACTTCTTCACCCCAAAAGTTGACCTACATTCATACATACATACATACATCAGAATAATAAAAGGTTTACCTCTCCAAAATAAGCTTACCTACAGAATACTTTAAATACATCTAAACATGGCAAGAATAATGCTACTTTGCTTAAAGTAGCATTTACATGCTGTTCCTGCTCTTACGCATGCCGAAACATGCTATAAAATCCTGATTCCCACATCTGAACTAGCAAAGAAATTTGCCTGCTCAAGACATATGTTATTAACTACTCTAAATAAGCATAAGTAATACTCAGGTGTCTTAATCAATTTTATGTTAATTTAAAAAACCTCAGCAACAATGAGTTTTTCCAACATTTGGCTTAAGAAAATCTCATTCATGCTATATCATCTTTATTTTAAAGGTTTTGCCCTATCATATTAATATCAAATTAATATAGCTATATCCCTTAATTATGGGGACAAAGCAAATTATACTCTTTTCTCTAACAGCATTATTTTCAACATGATATTAGATACAAGGTAGTAGGATTCAAACTTATAATTATTTAAAATAACTTATGTGAATACAGGATACAGCCTTTCTTTGGGAATGAAACCACATCCCCAAAAATAGCTGGTTAACAACAAAATGTTATGTTACAATGCAAAGATCGAAGTACAGTCACACATTTAGAAATGAACAGTTTACACCTCTGTAAACTATTACAACTGATCCAACATTAGCGGCAGTACTCTGCCCAAAAATCAGCTCTCACATGCAGTCACAGCCCCTAGGAGACTTTTTCTTATAAACTATTTACCACTAAAAGGTAGCACAACTCCTTGGAACATATTTAGTTAGATGAATTGGGACAGAAGAAAATCAGAATTTACTAGAACATTCCACTGACACCAAGTTTCCAAGAACATTAAGGTGAAGATAAAAAGTTAAAAAGCCAACCTGAAAGACTTCTTAAGGTCAAGCTGTACTGATCAGCATAATATAATAAGAATAAACAGGAACAAACTGATTTTGTACAAGGCAACTAGTTTATGCTCAAAAGAGAAAAGTTAATACACGCACACAAAAGGCTAATGTAACACAAAAGACTGCTGTATATAAGAAGGTATATTTAATTTTTTATTGACTTTTATAATGAGTGTTTTCACAACAATTTTGTTCTTTTTGTAATGTATGTGTGTATTTAGAAGTATAAATAAAGGGAACCTATTTCCAACTTGGTAATTAGAGATGAATGAACTGAAACAAGCCATGAGTTCTGGAAAAAGTAGCAACAATACCACAAACAGGACAGAAGAATTAGCACCACTGGTCATATATAAAAGATATCTTCAATTCAGTCAAATGGTAGATCTCGTCATTCATTTTAACAAAAAGATGGGGTTTAAAGAGGTAAGTTAATTTTAATATTCCTTAACCATACCATATGGCAGAACCATCATACTAAGAGATGTGGATGAATGAATGCCATGACTTTGTGATTTTCTTGATTTAGAGGTTATAACAGAGTTTTGTTATCACCAGGGACTTACAACATACTTCAGTAAGTTTCCCAACACCTCTTCCTGGCTCCTAAAAACCTCTAAGTACACTTACCACATTGCATCAAAATTATTTACTACTCAGCATCTGGAGGTCGAAACACAGAGCTGTTTCATTTCTAAAGCGTATATGATAAATACTAGAGGCTAAACAAAGTCTGAAGTAAATGGATGATGAAGATATTAGATGTTGCTGCCTTTTTGCTTTTTCTTTTTTTTCTTAGCAAAAGCCCAACTTCTAGCACAAATACTACTCTATTCCCAAGTCCCCATTCCCATTCTGTAGTCCAGTACTGCCAAAATGAATATAAACTTTCTATAAAGCCAAGTGCTGCATAAAGATTCCTTCCCTGGTCTCACCAAAGTAAAGCCACTAATACTACCTAGGCTATGAATATAAAGTATGCAATAGCTACAAATCCAGGTATTAAGTCTGTCAGTAGAGAAAAAAACTAACACTGCAAATCTCAGAGCTCAAATATAGCTTATAACAAAATATAGCATGCCAAGAGAGGCAACCCCAAAGCCACAAATCAAAACTAATTCCCACCACCCATCATCACCTGCTTTTTTTATCTTTCCAACACTGGTCATGACCATGCAGCAAAATAAAAGGATGACAAAACGTTTTGCTCTTTTGATCCCACACACTATATGGAACATTTAAAGCACTTACTTATGACAGATGTTCACCTTCCCATTAAATTTTTATTGTGCTGATTTTGTTTTTTGGGCTTTTATGCTAGTTTTATTATGCTTGTATTGTTGCTTAAATTTAAATTACTTAAATTGCATTCTAGCAGTAATGTTGAAAACACCCCACTTTAAATCATCTAAGTATGTTTAGGGAAACATCATATACACTGAAAAACATACATATCATTTAAGCTGTACAGACCAACAAAAAAGAAAACAAAAAAGAAAGGAGGAAGGGAAGGAAGACAAAAAGGGAGGGTGGGAAGGAAACATTTTGTTGATTTACTTTTTTAAGAAAATATAGTATTATTAGAATCACACTAAACCCATGAGTTAGTTTAAGGAGAACTGATCATTTTTACAATGTTCAGCCCCTCCAGGGCACCTAGGTGGCTCAGTCAGTTAAGAGTCTGACTCTTGATCTGGGCTCAGGTCATAATATCAGGGTCATTAGATTGAGCCCCATTTGGGGCTCTGCACTGGGTATAGAGCCTGCTTAAGATTCTCTTCCTCCCCTTCTGCTCTTCTCCCCTCTACCCACCCTCCCCTCCAAAAATTACAAAGTTCAGTGCTCCAATTTGTAAAGTATAATACATTTCCAATTATTTACATACTCATTAATGTGTCTCAATGATATCCTCTAATTTTTTCCTCAGAAGTTCTTGCCCATTCATTAAATTTATTCTTTGTCACAGTTTTATGTTATAAAATGAGTGTTTTAGCTTTTTAATATTTCTCCCTATCATCCTTTTTTATACATAGAAATATACCTTTTGCATATTGATTATCAAACCGTTCAAAACATGCTTTTTGGGGAAAGAATATTTTGGGGGGATAATCTGCATATGATAACACAAATCTTAAATGTACAGCTCAGTGAAACTTTTTACATATGTATAAACCCATGTGATCACCACTCAGATCAAGATACAGAAAATTTCCATTATTCTAGAAAATTCTCATACCCTTTTCTCAGCCAACAGTGTCCTCTCCACCTGCCAGAAAATTAACATTCTTTTATTGCCATAAATTTGTTTTGCGTGTTTTTAAACATCACATAAATGGAATCACTCAGCAGTTATTCTTTTGTTTTAATTGTTCATAGTTTTTAGTTATTATCAATAAAGCTCCTATGTATGCTTTTCTCAAGGGTCGATACCAAAGGGTGGAAACACTAAGTACTAGCATAGTATATGTTGAAATTCATTAGAAATTCCCAGTTTTCCAAAGTGGTAATTCCATTATACATTTTTACCAACAAAATGTGACCATTCCAGTTATTCCACATGCTCACAAACACTTGGTATTTTCTATTTTTTCATTTTAGCCATTGTGATAGATATATAGTAGTGCCTGATCTCTCATGGGATGGCTCAGGAAGTACGTACTACCGAGAGGACCATCACTGCTGCAATCTATAATCATACCCAGCAAGGCAACATAAACACAATCATGTGCTGAGGGAAAATTAAGAGATTCTATGTTTCCAACAGAGGCCACCATTGCCTGTCAGACATGTGACACCTGCCAAAAGTTGACTTGTCTCATTTGAGGAAGGATACACTGTATGGGGTGTGACTCCTGCCCAATTCTGGAAAACTGACTACAAAGAACCTCTGACCACCCATCTCTCCCCTTATTCATCCCAACCCTTCTTGGGACTATCAGTGATGCCTCATTATTGACACTTTTTCAAGTTACAGCATTGCTATTCCAGTCTTATCAGTCAACTCTGGCCACAGCCAGCCCTTGAAATGAATCTGATTTTATATTTTCAATTCTTCAGACCAACTGTAATCTGACAGCAGTGTACCTTTTTATAATAAGAGCTACTCAAAAAATGGAATAATAAGCATTCCATGGATCTTCAATGATACATAGGCATGTGATATTGTTGAGCCATAGAATTATTTTCACAGAACAAGTAAAAAGATTTATAACTGCCTCCCTCACTACTCCTGTTCAACACATCTTCTTACAGCCGTTTCCTCTCACAACAGCTTCCTCAATAATGATCAGGATGCAAAGGATGGAAGATATAGAAACTTATTTTAAAAATTCAGAATCCCACCCTAACCATTCCTGGACATGATGCTTTTTTCTTTCCCCTAATGACAACTCTAGGATATCCTGGTTGGGAAACCTCAGGTTGAAAGTCATTTCATGAGACCAGTCATTTTCACAACAAACACATCACAGACACAAATCAATTACAATGCCGTTTATTAGCAAATTTCAACTATCCATATTCCACTTGTTCCCTATCTAAGCATTAGGAACCAAGAGATAATTATAATTAATACATTCAATCCTGACATTAATTAAGGAATAATTATATTAAGAAGCACACTTTAAAAATGTTCAATTTCTGAAGAAATTTCACCATGGAATTTATGAGTACTTAAACAAAGGATTTTAAGATATAAAAAGATAGGCTGTAACTCACTTAATCATAATGTAGTATTCCAAATGTATGAATTCATATTAAAGTATATCTGCTAAAATATAACCATCATCATATGATACTAGGAATTTGGCAAAATTTTGTTATGCAAACTTTAGTAATGAATAGTTAAATTTACTTTTAAGTATGACATATAAACTTTTTCTTAAAAATACATCATTTCCCCTTTTGAATTTAGAATCCTAAGCCTATTAATAAACCCATAGGAACAAATATCTCTTTGCCAAATGTTTATAGCTAGAATTCTTACATTTCCTTTTTTCTGACACAATGATTTACATATGTGCTTATTAACTGCACATTTTACATTTAACACTTTTTGTTAACTGTAAATTATAAAATCTACAAATACCACAAAAAACTTGTATTTTGCAACAGTAAATTAATATGACTTACTTCTACAGAACATAATTTTTTATGTAACATTTTATGGCATATTACACTACATCAAATCTCTGTAATGTTATGTACAATAAAAATATTTATGAAGTATTCACTATTTTAAGAGTATATTAAAGCTTAGAAGACCAAGAATAAAAAAGAACACTATCTTAAGAGATATTTGCTTCCATCTGGACAAAAATGATTATCTAGAACAATATATAACATATACATTAAACTTTATAACAGATTAGGAATGATTTTAATCCTTTAACTTTAAAGTAATTTTTACTTATTAACTAATTAATACATGCTATTTTAATCTGAAAACACATGACACGAAACTACTGATACTATTTGCATATAAGCTTCCAGACTTTATTCTATTTGTATACTAATATAAATACATACACTTCTAAAAACAAGATTTGGTATATATGATGGTATATATTTATGTACAAATATATATAATATGGTATGTGTTCTATTTTATTCTATTTTATAATATTTATACATAATAGACCATTTCCTTTAGATATGATATCCAACTCACGTATTTCACATTTAAAATATCTCATCAAAGTTGTCAAGTTTTATAATTATTCAAGACAATTATTTCATTCCAATCCATTTCTCAATCATAATTTTACAATTTTTCTAAATCCTCCATAAATAAGCCTAATTACAATGTCTAAAGATAATGTATGAATTTTTGATTTTTCATTTAAAATTACTGGCATTAATTGGCATCACCCCCAATTGTAAAGGACAATGAATTTTAATTCAAGTCTTTCTATCTTTCTATAACATTTTACGAAGTAACATTTCCAAAGTAACATTTAAGACATTAAAAAGTATTACTAAAAAAAATTATGTGTCTGCTAAACATAGCATTTGGAGACATCTCTTACCATACAGTAATCTCAGATTACTTAGAAAGAAATATACTAATGATACCACGCCGAGGTAAATTATCTGAGAAAGCTGGTACATTCCAAACAACTTGTGTTATAGGGAAAAGAACACTGGACTCCTAAGATTTACTTTAGCTGTGTATTTTTGCAAAATCATTTAACCTCTTAAAAGATCAATTTCTTCTTCAATGAAATAGTTACCACTACCTCCATAGAGTTGTTCAGAAGATATTATATTTTAAGGATTTTTTTGAATCAACATTGTTTCATGATAAAGTCAAATTTATTTTTATTTGATCCGTAAATGAATCAAAATGTTCCAAACTGAAAAGTTTCCATTATTAAATCAAAAGGTACATTCTATCACACATCTTGGAATCTTGCTTATTTCTTAAAAAAAAAAAAAACTTACAAATATACTATTACACTATAGGTCAGAAGAGGGAGAGAACTAAGGCCCCTGGGCTAAATCCAGCTGGCAGCCTGTTTTTTAAAACAAGATTTACTGGACCATAGCCACACTCATTAAATTATGTATTATCTATGGCTGTTTTGGCACTACTATACTAGAGCTGAGTAACTGTGACAGAAACCAAATGGTCAACAGAGCCTAAAATATTTACTATTGGCCCTTTACATAAAAAGTTTATTGACCCCTGCTATAAATGACTACAAACTGAATTGGACAATGTATCTAAAAGAGATGAGGGAAGAAAAAACAAATCAAAAAAATATTAAAATATACACCTAAATTAAATGCCTCATAATGCCACTCCAAAATCCTAAAAATCTATGCTCCAAATGCAATCAGAGCTAGAATATGGAAATTTTGGTTACAGAAAATATAAAAACAATACTAAAGTTTATTAATGGATTTATTTAGAATAACAAAGTGTATCTTTGTAAGCCTCTAGAAATTAAAGCCAATTATTATTTCTATTATAAAAAGTACTTATATCTACTTTATACAAATTGTGTTTTTACCTGCTAATGGCTTGCTCCTCATCAGTTATTCCAGTCTCCCTGAATGCCCTGTTTGATTCCGCCAAACTCAAGGCAATTGCTCTCTGAAGATCATCTTTATCATCTCCAGTGAGATCAATCACATCTGAAAAGCAAAACTATCTTTCTCAAAATTAAAAGTCAAACAAAATGAAGGTAATTCATATCATGGGGATTTTATATCCAATATATCCTTTCAAACCAAAGTCAGCACCAATTTAATTCTCCGTAAGAGCCTCTCTGAAGAGACTGCAAACACATTTTAAATTGGTTATATTTTAAAACTTAGTGTTCTTCCCTAGAAAATGTGCCTAAAGCATTAAAAGTATAAATATTTTTCACTGTACAGGAATCTCAAAATTTCTATGAAGCTTTTGATTAAAAGCTAATAAGCAGAAAGACCGCTAAAAACAGGTTTTTACCAACAAAAATTGAAATCAACATAATTAAACATTTACATTTATGCTTTCTGAAGTTTATCCAAATATACATACACTACAGTTCATGCATACTACCACCTAGACATTATCTAACAAAATATAATAACTGAGATCTCAAAAATTATGCTTCAAAATTAAATGACCATAAATACATAAACATAAATGTTTTTGTATACATTTTTTAAAGATTGGAAGAACATATTAAATTGTTAACAGTGGTTAATTCTGGGGAAAAGGGTTATGGGAAGAGGAACGAAGTATCAGGACCTTTCACTTTCTATTTTAAACACTTCTCTACCATCCGAATTACTGAATGAACATGCAGTCCTCTCCATTTAAAAAAAACTTTTCATTTCACAGAAAGAAATATGCAAATAAACGATACCATTTTCTTTTGTTAGAAAGAATAGTCTTGATGCTGTAGTTTTTCCAAAGAATAGAGGCTACAGCTATTACTGCCTTCAGAAAGAGCTTTTTAATCTAATTTCCCAATGTATACTAGTCAATTTTCTTCACTCAAAAGACGGCAATAATACTCCCATTGTCATAAGAACCATAATATATTGCTAAGGATTACACAACAGTATGATAAGACAGAAAGCTACAGCTTTGTGTGGTTAGGCTTTTGCTTAAAGGTATTTTGGGTATGTTTTACATTGATTTTGTTTATTTGTATTTGAGACATGTTAAAAATCAAATTTTTTCTTTATAATCTCGCAAAAAAAAAAAATTTGCAAGAGGAGAAACATAAAAAGGGGTAGGTGATGGGAAATAAAATGCCTGCATTTTACCATCTAGACTCTAGGGTTATGTGTAGTTACTAAAAAAGAATGTGCCACACTTACTGAGAAAGAAATAATGCATATGGACAGTTTCAAAAGTCTACTTCTATTGTTAGCCACACTTTTCCTCTGAATAGTCGCTTACAAAAGGATATTAAAAAATATTAGAAATAATAGTTGGCTATGGAAGGTGTTTTTTAAATGTCTTTAGAAAGTATAATAAAATCTCATGAAAATATAGTAAGTAAGGTCCAAAAAAATTCGGTCAAGTAAAATGTAGAACGGAACACAGCAAGGTAACTGAAATGATGGGGCATGCCTACATATACCAGCAGGCCAAAGGTTTCCTAAGTCTTGTTTACAAGACCCAAGTCCACCTAGATCAGAGCTGTAGATGGATGTCACCCGGGTGGAGCCATCCAGCCCAGCTTCCAAACTGATGAAGCAGCTAGGACTAGAGAGGCATGAATGCGCCTCAAAAAAGGAGAACTATTTTGGTTATTAAATAATGACCAGAACTCAAGTGAGTAAAGAGAGAACAATGTAAGTAAAATAATAATAATAATAATAATAATAATGATAATAATAATAATAATTTGAAAATCACAAAGAAGCAGAAAAACCAGTTTGGGGGATATGATTAATTAGCCCTCAGACTCCATTCCCTCATCCTCTTAGTGTGCTTTCTTCAACCACAGAACGTAGAATGATGAAAACAAAACAAAACAAAAAACAAATCTAGTTTCCCAATTCACTTACAGTTACAGTTCTGAATAGAATTTAGGTTCCACCAGCTAGATACACTAACAGGGGACACAGAAGGCGGAAGTGAGGGGGAAGCCATTATCCTGCTGCTTTGGGCTATTTTCTCCAGCACGACTGAACAGATACAGGTTGTTCCATGCAGCATTCCAGTGTCCAATTTCCAGATTCGGGGATGTCAAGAGACAGAGAGAAGTGGCAACTAGACTCTGCATTCCAATGTTCAGACATAGCTCAGTGGCGGTTACCTAATCCTGCATGCTTGTTCTCTGGGCTGCAGCTCTAGAAGTATGTTCTTGAGCTCAGCAGTCCCAGAGGCAGCCTCCTGATTCACTACCTTCCTGATAGTGGCAGAGGGAGCAGCTTCCCTGGCTGGCCAGTCCTGCAGGAATCTGGGAATCATTTCACAAGGCTAAGCTAGAGATCCCTCTTCCAGTCTATCCAGTGATTTTTCTTTTTTTAAGAACCTAATCCCCTGTACTAAATTTCTTCTTTGAAACTATCTGGAGTGTTTACTGTTTCAAAACTGTTTACTGTTTACTGTTTACAAGTAAAGGAACCGCTAGAGCAGAAATGCATTTAGAAGTAGCAACTTATAATTAGAGCTTTTCATAATTTAATTCTAACTTAAGCAACATAAAAGCAAAAAACAAGGCAAGGTGTTTTTAACCCTATTTCATAAATAACTGAAGTTGTGAGAAATGAAGTACACCATCATTAAGAAGAAAGAATGGTGAACAGGCTTTAAATTCAAGTTTTCTGTTACATCTTTCCTCTACACTAGCGACCTCCAAGAGTGGTCAATGGAGCCTTGGGTATTCCCACATGACCCTAAGACAGAAGGGAGTTCCATAAGTAAAAGATATTCTCATAAAAATACAAGATATTATTCGCCTTTTCTCCCACAATATAAATGCACTGATTATGCAAAACAACAGCATCTTTGCCCAAATCGAGGCAGTAGCACCAACTTCTCTGGGCAATTCACTGTATTACAACCACACATACTACTAAAAAAAGGGGGGGGGGGACCTTATCTTATTAAATCTCAAACACTGAATTACGTATTCTTAATTCTATATGACAAAACAGGAAGTATGCATAGTACTTCTGCTGCACCCAAAGTAAGCTTTCACTCAAGAGAAAACACTAGTGCAATGCTTGAGTTGCAAGTCAGTTAAACTGGCTGATTTTTTTTTTTCACGGAACTAACGAATCACAAGCTAGGATTTCTCAAACTTCAGAATTTGGCAGACATTTTTAGAGAATAAACAAAGTAAGCCTATCACCTACAGGAGAACAAATGAGAGTATGTGTTGCCAATGTATAATGTGGACTTTTCAAGCAAAAATGGTAACTTTGAAAAACTTTTTTCTATCACTATGCACACATCTTCCCAACACCTAAAAGCTTTCCTGGGGAAAGCAAGTGATAATAACAATTTTGAATTGTTTTATAGTGCAGACATTCTTCCAACATTTAGAATGAAATCTTTTCCATAGTATGATAAAATCATGCATAAGTAAATCCATTCAAAGAGTAAGGCAAGTTTCTAATATTTGGTTTTTGACCCATTTCCTGACACAGAGTTCCAAAATCATTCAGAATTTCCTGGGTAATAGGAGTACCTTTTGCTCTAATGAGAAGACTCCTGGTAGACTCCTGTATAGCTTCAGGATGAATGCTGGTCACCAGAGAAACCACACCAAGATGAGAAGCTTGGAACTTTAAGAGGAACTTTTTTCTCCCGGGTGGAAAGAAGGGCTAAAGATTAAGTTAATAACCAATCATGCCTACCTGATGAACCTTCCATAAGTCCCTAAAGTACGGGGTTCAGAGAGTTTCTGAGCTGGTGAACATATACACGTGCTGGGAGGGTGGCACACCCCAACTCTATGAGACAGAAGTTCCGGTGCTTGGGACCCTTCCCGATCTTGCCCCATGTACCTCTTCATCTGGCTGTTCATCTGCATCCTTTATCATATTTTTTTATACAATAAACCAGTACATGTAGTAAGTGTTTCCCTGAATTCTATGAGCTATTATCACAAATTATCAAACTCGAGGAGGAGGTAGTGGGAACCCCCAATTTGTAGCCAAGTCAGACAGAAATGTGGGTAACCTGGGGACCCACTACTTGTGACAGGCATCTAAAGTAGGGGGCAGTCTTGTGGGGCTGAGAGCCCCTAACTTACAGAACCCGAAACTAATGTCTGGTAGAGAATGTCAGAACTGAATTGACTTGCAGGATACCCAGCCAGTGTTGGAGAATCAGTCAGGTGTAGAAAAAAATTCACACATCTGGTGTCAGAAGTATTTTGAGTGTAAGCAAAGGAAGAAACAAGCAATAGTATTCTTTAACGCTAGAATGATAGGCTAATCAGAGACGATTTGGTCCTTCACTGAAAAGGTAGGCTTTTTACTTAAAGCCATGGAGGAGGTTTATTTATTATTTGTAATTTCATTTTAATTACAATAATTTTCTCCACGATGTTCCCATTACCCCATAAAACTTCTTTCCATAGGATATTTTAAACAATACGGCAATCCTCAAAGATTATTATAACCTACTCATATACCAAAAACGTATGATTTTAAGACCAAATATTAACAAATGACATGTTATTTCAATCGAATGGTTAAACATGAGTTTCTTCTTTTTCTAGAGTTAGACCAATTTCTCCTATAACATGAAGCATGTAACAAACTATTGTTTCACAATGAGAACTAGCCCTCTATGACTTTCTTATATGCTTATACTCAAAAAGGAACAGAGAACACACTTGGCTATAAATAATTTCTAACAACTGAAACAACTTCTAATTTCAATTATAAAAATTTAGACTTTTTAAAATTCCATCCAAATACCTGAGTATTATTATTTTTATATTCATATATGAATTTCATAATATATGAATTTCACTGAGAGAAGACCTCAGTGAAACACCAAACTTTGTTTCAATCAACCCTCCCCCTAGTACTAACATGAATACAACTCAAGAGCACAAATGTGTTAGTGTTAGCTGAATAACACTACAGAAAATCTCAGGTTACAAAAGCCTCCATCATTTTCAAGTCTGCCCAAATTAAGACATTTTTTTCTGTAACATATACCAAAACGTAACACTCACCCTAATAAATCTTGCACTCTCCAAAGGACTACCATTTGAGTAAAACTTAAATACCAACTATGAAACATTTCTCTGCTTACTCTAAAATATAGGCACAGCCATGAACTTAACAAGGAATTAGACTTTAAATGTATGCATTATTTATAACTCCTAATTCATTTTCCCATAAAAACAGTGTATTAAAATAACATGAGACTTCAAAGTTAGTTTACAAAAGTCAATTTAGCTCATAATACAGTTGAAACAACACATGTAAAGATTTTGATTTTAGGAGACAAAGAAAAAGTTCTTCCATTGTTTTCCTTATCTACATAGGGTTAAACCTAAGGAAAATCTTCTCCCCACCGCCCCAAATAAGTCAAGTTTATATTTACCACCAGCAAAGATTTCTAGGCAGGGGAATGATATGAGTAGAAAGAACTGCTTGGGGTTTTAGGAGTTAGAGTTTGACAAGAGCTGTAATAATAAATACCAAGCAAGAGCAACTGAAGGGAAAAGTATACAAAAACTGACAGAACTGCAAACTAAATGATTATTTTGGGAGATCAGGAAGAGCTTGTTTAAAAAAAAAGAAGAAGAAGAAGAAAAACCACTGGGCCACCAGAAGAATGAGGATGCCCTTGAGACAGGCAAATATGAACAAAGGGATGGTCAGCAGATGAGGAATAAGAAACCTACCACTCTCACCCTCACTAACTCTTTTCACCATGGCTGTATCCACACCATTCATCTCTTGAGCCAAATATCCTCCGGCATAGCCTGGGATGCACCTGCCTCGGACACCTACGAGGATTACTCCCTAATGTCACTCAGGTGTCTGTATAAATATGAACTCATCCAAGAGGTCATTCCTCAACTGACTCTTCTGTCTTGGCGTATCTCCTGCCTGACATACAACCACATCCCTGTCACCCTCTGTCCCTTTACCCTCCTCTGTTTTTCATGAACCTACTACTACCTGACATTATTTATTTATTATTAACTGTCTTTCCCCTAAATAAACTGAGATTCTGTTTCCTAATGGCCTAGAAAACTACCTGATACAGATGAGGCAATCAGTAAATATTTGTTAAACGAATAAAGGCTAAATCTAGACTATGGAATAGAGATAAAAATGAGTGGGTCATCTTCAGAATAGCACTAATTAAAAGACTTAAGAACATATGCTTTATCCACCTACAATTTTTTCTAGTAAGTGAAAGGACAAATAGCATAATAAAGTGTCATGTTAGAAGAACAGTACTTAAAAGCAAGAAGACATTCCCACCCCACTCCCCCATTCTCCTCTGCTCCCAGTCAGCTCTTAAGATGTTCCAACTTTTCCAATCTTCTCACTGCTGAATTCAGATCCTCTCCAACAGTGAGGTCCGAAAGAACCTTCTGTGATGATGGAAATATACTATTAATCTACACTATCCAATACTGGTGGCCACTAATCCCATGAGACTCCTACTGAGCACCGAAAATGTGTCTAGTGCAACAGAGGAACTAAGTTTTAGCATTAGTTTTAAGTTATATTTAAATCTAAGTTGCCACACGTGACTATAAGCAACTATACTGAACAGCTCAGCTCTAAAAGATCTTGTTCTGTTTGTAATAATAGCTGCTGAAATTATAATGGCAGCATTGGAAAGGGAAGTGAATAGTAAAGGAGCTGTTCCAGAGTTTTGTCATAGACTTGACGGTTTTCCAACTTGGACTGTGAAAAAAAATTAAACATTCAGTATTAGTCAACAAAAGTTATAGCCCATGGCTATTATTCCTGCCATAAAATTTAAGAAAATTCGTGAAGTTACACAAGTCATTTTGCAGTACATGTCTAACAGAATTCTAAGTACACGCTTAGAATAGAGTAGAAGCCTAACATATTTGCATCCAACTGGTTACAATAACGTCCACACCACTGTAGCATCTCATTTTTAAGGTTAACCTTGACTTTTGGGGAATCATCAAAATAATTTTATGCATTAGAAATATCTATGAAAAAATAAATTTAATTTCCTTTGCATTAATTGCTTTTCCATCCATACTTGAACAATGGGAAAAATACTAGCTTTCAATTAATAAAATCCTAAATTGCTCAGCATAAGCAATTTACCCTTAGCAGAGATGAATGCACCATTTTTGGCTCTATTTATCACGTGAGCTTTAAATCACTGTGAGGCTGGCCAAGCAATCTAAAAGCAGAGTTCTAAGACAGAACCTCTCACTTACATTATTGCATTATTAGGTAATGCAATCCTTACCTAACAATTCAATTCCTTTTTGGGGGAAAAAAATATACTCTAATTCTAAATTTGTAAAGGGTCGACCACCTAACAGTCATTCTGATGTGTTATAACAATTTCTCTAAAACTTGTGCCAATAATATGTGGCATTACTTTCTGTGTTAAAATTACCTACCCAAATCCCTCTCATCTTTTGATCCATACTTTGATTGCTCAATTGTAGTACATCTTGTTCTGGTGGGGATATACTGTTTTTTTCCTGTTTTAAAAAAGTTCAAAAGAATTTTATGGTCATGAAAGAAAGAATGTAACTATTTGATTTCAAGTCGAGCAAAAGCCTCGCATGGTCATGTCTACGGCAGATTTTGCCATGACACAAAAACTTAGCAGAATCTATTAAGTATATACCTATGATATTGCAACACCCTGCATTGTTTCTTAGTCCGTTCTGCATTAGTATTTTTACAGCATAACTCCAACACAATTTTACTTCCAACTTAAGCTGGAAGCGTGAAGCATTCATTTGACAATCCTAATATCCAATCTAGATAAGAGATCCAAGTAGTGAAAAAGGATGCCTAAAATTTTAGCTAATATTACAACAAATGATTTAGGCCTTTCCTCAGAATTCAGTAGAGTATGGAAAATTACAAATGCAATAAAAAGACACCAAGTACATTACTACTTAATTCCTTATTATGCAGAGTATAGGCTTTCCTTGAAATGTTTTCTTTTTCTCTCAAAAATGAAAAGTAAAAAGGACAATCATAGTCCCACTAACTATTGAAAATGTAATTACTTCTTCAATATTAAGTGAAGGTTCACAAATATGTGTTAAGTCTTTAAACAAAGTGATATAATTATATCTTCTGACATATCCAGTTATGCATAACAGAAAATTTCCCCAGAAACCCCAAATGTGACTTCTCTGAGATATTTCTTTAAAAGCTAACCTCTTCTAGTCATTAAAAAAAGATGTATTTTATTCCTTCTAAAGGAGCTTATATCAACAAGGAATCTTATGTATTTAGCATTAGAGACTTTTATTTCAAAATATAGATTTTTGTCAGCACCATAACCAATAGATGGCACACTTAAAGTCAGTAAGTTTTATGTTTTAGCCCTGGTTGTAAGAGACTCAATACTTAGAAGGAATAAAAAATATATATTTTTTAATTAAAAAACATGCCACATTTGAAAAATTAAGTTAACTATGGTCAACTTTCAAATAACAATGTATTTCATATATAATGGAGAAAATGCTCAAAACAATTTTTATATCTAGAACAATCCCTTGAGAACTTGCTCACACTCTGATCATTCCAATACATCAGACTCCAGTAGCACTTACATAGTTTTATCAATAGAGGCCTGTGTTTGAATATATATTTGTAATTATTTCCTATCTTTCTTCCTCACATGTTTTACCACGTCTTCCAAGAATTAAAAATACACAAAAGACTCCATTTCTTCTTAGGACCAATAACATAGTAACTTAAAAAAAAATCTGTTGCCTGTAAGACGTTTCCTTACTTTTTTTTTTTTTAATTTCTTTTCAGCCTAACAGAATTCATAGTTTTTGCACCACACCCAGTGCTCCATGCAATGCGTGCCCTCCATAATACCCACCACCTGGCTCCTTACTTTCTCACTTTTACACCATGTAACACTACTGTGACATTGCCAAATTTTAATACTGAATCTATTTCCTAACGGCAACTGTTCTTCTTAGAACATTATGAAATATGGTACAAATTTGTTAAATGGAAAAGAATGTTACCTCATCAGGTATTTTTGTCACAGTTTGGTACTATTATAATACAATCTCCACATTACATTTTTACAAGAGTTTTTCTCAATAATCTGCAAATGATTTTATGGACACACCTTCCAACTTATTGAATTACTAAGTATAAAGTAGCACTTTGGTGAGAAGGATAGCATATTTTATTTATAAAGAAACCACAATAGCACACAATTTGCTCAATATGATAATCAGGTTGTAATGAAATCAGAAACTCCATATCTCTACCATTTTTTTAAAGTGAAATATAAAATTACTTAATGAAGGGCACATAGGTGGCTCAGCTGGTTGCGCGACCAACTCTTGGTTTCAGCTCAGGTCATGATCTTGTGATCTCATGAGATCAAGCCCCATATCAGGCTCAGCGCTCAATGCAGAGTCCGTTTGGGATTGTCTCTCCCTCACCCTCTGCCCCCTCCCCCCGCCCCGCATCGGCATGGGCATGCGATCTCTCTCTCAAATAAATAAACCTTATTAAAATTACTTGATAAATATTTTTCAAGAGCTACACACACAAACACACAATTTTTAATTATCATTCATATGGGACACACACCTTCCGAAATCAGGTTTGCTTTCTCCCTAAGAGCATCTATTCGTACCTCTTTTGTCCGTAACATTTTCAGTATTCCTTGTCAAAAGTTTTGAACAGGTGTCAAGGTCTGGCTTAAACAATACTTGCTGACTTTAGAGAGCAAATAAGACATGTTCTTTTATTTAGAAAAGTCTTACAAATCCTAATTCCCCTACCTACCTATATATATACTTCATGTCACAAAGTCAACCATCTATGTTAAAAATTCACAGCTATCAGTCTAAAATCTTGTCATCTTTTCCACTAGAACAGTGAACCATGTTTAGTCAACTTCCTGTTTCCTTCACTTCAACCAGCTGACTTCAGTTGAAAACTTTTTCCTTTCTCTACCTAATTTCATTTTCCCCCACGTCTCAGAAACTTAATAGATAGATGTTATTCTCACATTCTATTTCCTCCACTATTATACTATTTCTCTTTTTTTCTCACTTCTTACAACAAGCTTCTCAACCTCATTCCTTTTAACTGGTTCTAAAACAGCTTTTTCTGTGTATTATTTAAAATAATTCAATGAACACTTTTTGAGAAACTATGCAAACTATCCTAGTGTGATGATAGGCACATCAATGGTCTTTTGCCCTGTTAAGCTTCCCATTTGGTAAGCAAGAAAGGCATAAGCAAATAATTTCAAAATAACACAGTACTCATTAAGACCCAAGTAAGCCCTGGTGCTAGAGAAGCACTTACTCCAACCTAGAAGCAAGGAGAAATATTCTAAAGCCAGAAGCTCCTGACCTAAGTCTTACAACACCAGAGGTAATTAAGCTGGGGGTAAAGGCTAGAGGGGATTCCAGACAGAAGGAACAGCAAGTATAAAGAACAAAGAAATTAAATAGCACTGGGTCGATAAGAACCCCAAGCCACCCTGAATTATCACAATTTTATCAAGTAAGAAGAGAAAAACAGTAGAAAATGAAGCCAGAGATATAGCTAGGGTCCAAACCACAGTTTGTCTTGGATGTAGACATAAACAATTACGTCTGTCTCACATATATAAAACTTCTTTCATCACCAATGTATTATCTATGTGAGGTAGGAATATTTCAGCTTTTGGCACATAAGATCAAATTTGTAAACAAAAATATTAAAATTATCCTGAAAATTTGAAATATTTTATCAACAAACATTAAAATAATCTTTACTGATAACAGTTATAAACAACCATATGAATGTGTTCTTCCTAGTTGTTTCTTAACTCTGAGAAAGTCTATAAACAAAATCAGAAGAGTGCCTGACTGATTCAGTCAGTAGAGCAGGCAACTCCTGATCTGGAGGCTGTGAGTTCAAACCCCACCCCAGGTGTAGAGATTACTTAAAAATAAAATCTTAAAAAAAAAAAAAAAATCAGATTCTCTTCAAATACAAGTTAGTAACCAAACTTCTCAAATACAGAATGCATAAAAATAAAATAAATACCTTTTATTTTATAAAATAAATAAATTTTATATAGTGGTTATTACATCATAATGATATATAGAGGTAACTAAACATATTTTGAAAAATTCAGTGCTACATACAAGCATGAACTATTCACATTATAAAGAAAAAGTAGAATCCCACATAAAACTTTCCACATGTATGTATATATGTGTATATGTCTGTGTGATTGTGTTTACTTTGTTACATGGTAATAAAACTTTATTCTAAATCTTCATTTTGGGGAGGGGCGAGGGTTGAGGGAAGGGAAATTCTGTTAAGTGGTAAACCTATCAGTAATTAGAAACAATAGCTTACCTTCAAAAATAATACTAAGGCCTCTACCAACACTTAAAATCATAAAACAAAGTCTGTGCCCATTTAAAATCCTGGAAATGTTTGTTTCTTTCATGAGAAATATCTGTAGCTGTTCTATATCTCAAAACAATGAATAATAAATGAAATGCTCTATGAAAGGATATATAACTCAAATACAATCTTTCACATTTTAACTGGAGAAAACAATAATGCACCTAATAAAAACATATACTCTTTTCAACTACACTAAAAAGAACGAAGGTTAAAGTGGTTCTTTATCCTTCACCTCTGCTTAAACAAAATATATTCCCAAGGAAAGTTTTTAATTACATTATTAAAATATTAAGAAAGAGAAGTAAACTTACTTGTGTCTGCTTGGCTTCCCACACTGATGTATCTATCATTGCCAGGAAGTGCTGTTTGGTAGTAAGTTGTTTCCTCCTGCTGAGGGGTCTTGGCATTCTTTGCAGTAAGGAAAGCCACTGCTAATTCCAAGTTTCCATTACTATCCTTCAAATATCAAGAATGGAACATCAAATACTTTGGAATAACTCCATGCATTCTTACATGATTTAAATTTCTCCATAACAACTAAAACTTAAATAGCAAAAATCACTTTTAGATTTGAAATCATTCTATGTGATCCTAATTTTACAAACTGATCATAAACAAAGTACATTCTATCAATAGTAATTCCTTTTTCTAATAGGACTACTAATGTAAGAATCTATTCTATAATTTCTTAGTTTCCTGTTACTTTCACTTTTCCTTAACCAAAGTCAAACACAATACTTATATTTCTAAACAAATAAATAAACCAAAAAACATTTTTTGGAACTTGCTATACAAAAGGATGAGAATGAATATTTGAAACAGTACTTCTGCAAAGAACAACTATAAACTTTAATATGGATACTGAACACATGCCTAGAGGCAAACATAAGCAAATATCAGACTTGTAGGGAGGAAACAGCCAAAACATTCTGAAGCTTGGGAGTCCGGACAGACATACAGAACTAGACAGAAATACTCAATCCTGTCAAGATGACAATCCTGCCCTAATTAAGCATAAAAATTTAATATAATTCTTATCAAAAGCATATCTGGACAAACTATTCTGAAGTTAACTTAAAAGAAAGCAGATGCTAGAAAACCAAGGATTTTTATATCTACAAAATAATAAGAAGAGACATGACCAGTTTTATGTCTTTATTCTCTATAGAGTTAATAATAAATGTAACAGTAGCTCTGAGATACCTAATTGAAATAACATTAGGAAACCCAGATATTAATAATGAAGTGACCTTTGTAACAGAAGGCCAGAACACCTAGACTATGCAGACCTCATGAACTTTAGCAAACACAGAGACTATAATAGGAAGCCAGTGGAGGGTTTTGGACAGAAATGACATGGTATGACTTACATTTTAAAAGGCTCATTCTGGCTGTGTGTTGAGAATAGATGATAGGAGAGAAAGGGCTAAAGCAGAGAGTCCAACATGATTTGCTATCACATTTAACGTGAGAGGTGACAGAAGGAGAAAGATCAGGATGATTCCAAGATTTGAAACCTGAGCAAATGGAAGAATGAAGTCCCCAACCCACCCCAACTCCAATTCTCGTTAGCCAGGGAAGAGAGAAAAAAAGTAAGAGTGCAGTTGGAAAAGCACCACTGCTTTAAACTTTATACTGTAACCATTATAAGACTCTTATATGGGGGCACCTGGGTGGCTCAGTGGGTTAAAGCCTCTGCTTTCGGCTCAGGTCATGATCCCAGGGTCCTGGGATCGAGCCCCGCGCATCGGGCTCTCTGCTCCACGGAGAGCCTGCTTCCTCCTCTCTCTCCCTGCCTGCCTCTCTTGCCTACCTGTAACTCTGTCTGTCAAATAAATAAATAAAATCTTAAAAAAAAAAAAAAAGATTCTTATATGACTCACCAGCAACATAATATAATCTATAGCTAGATAAGTAAAATAGCTGTAATGTGCAATAACAATGGCTACATTTATTGAACACTTAATATGTGCCAAGAAATGTGCTAAGCGCTTTTTATATACTAACTCATATAATAATAATAAACTGAATATAACAAGGATTTACACAACTTGAAGATCACTTACTTTGGAGGGCTAAAAATAGGTTCTTAAAATAGAAGTATTGAAATCAATCAATGACGTGTTTCCCAAAAGTAGATTCCTTGTCAGTATATTACTGAGAAAGTCAACTCATTACTAAACATCTTACAGAGTTATACTGGGTAATAGTTAAGATTTAAGTGTACTGATCTCCCACCACCAGTAGTTGGTGGTAATTGAAGCCAAAGTTAAAAAAACAAACAAAACAAAAAAACTATAGCGCACAACCTACCTCAAAGAAAATGTGGACAATAGGTCATTTGATTAACTCTTTATGTTCATTTAATTAAACATATTCTACATGTTTCCCAAGTTAAAAAAAAGAAAAGTGAATTCCGCAAACTTGCCCTGACAAGGTAATGAATGGGTATAGCCTCACACTCAAGAGATACAGAATGGTAAAGGCACTTTCTGAAAACAGGCATGGAGTGACTGGGTCATAAATTGAGGACTGACATTTTTGTTTCCTCTCCAAATACTTAATAGTTGCTTCATAAACCCTGCATTAATGCCCTGAACAGTACTGTTTCATCATTTTCCTGATAGGAAAAAAAGATGAAGCAAAGCTTGTAGTAAAATCGGAAACGTAGTGTGGTCCCCCAGGATCAGGCTGCTTGGTTTGTATTCCAGCTCTTCCACACACCAGCACCTTTGTCAACAGGGTTCCCAGGAGGACGAGCGCCACATAAAACACTCTGAATAGCACCTAGTATTATAGGAGTTTAATAACCACTAGTTATTATTATCATGAGTATAATCACCCAAAAGATAAGATTATTTCTAGAAACAAATGAAGAACTTTTGGCTCAGAACCAAAAATTACATAATTAAACTCATCGCACGGAGCAAGTTCCAAAGGACTGAAGTTTTATGTCTGCCTTGCAAGAGCAAGAATACTATATTGCTGTTAGCCTTTAGCAGCAATACAGAAATAACCTTAAAATGCAGTTCTAGTTATTTTTCTTTTAAGATTTATTTATTTGGGGGGGGGCAGGGCTGCGCCCTTGAGGGAGAGGGAGAGAGAGAGAAGCTCAAGCAGACTCCCTGCTGAGCAATGAGCCCAAGGCAGGGCTGGATCTCACTACGCTAAGATCATGACCTGAACTGAAATCAAGAATTGGAGGTTAAACTGACTGAGCCACCCATATGCCCCTGCAGTTCTAGTTCTTAAACATCTCTTACTCACTTGATCTTTTTCAGTGGACATATCCCTGTGATTTGACTCATCTGGGTTTCTTCGTGTGGAAATGTGGGAACATCAGAAAATTCAACCAAAATGATACATTTTACTTACTACATATACTAACCAGCTTGCTATTGAATGTTCTTAAGGTGCAATTAGTTAAATGTTAGCCAAGTTTTATTTCTCCTTGGAAAGAAAAAATGTAAGTTTCTTACCCTCTATTAATTTTCTCTCTCCTCTTCTTCCTCCCCGTATTTCTCTACCGCGCCCCCTCTACCCCCATTTAAACTCTAACATCATAGCTCTTGAGGACAATCAGCCATCGCATTTGGATTCATATCCTTTCATTTTGCATGAGAAGTGTTCCATACAGAGAAAGATTATCTGTCATGTCAAGGTATCTTGGAACATTAGGCTGCTGAAAACTAACATGCTTAGAATCACAGCCTAAGTAAGGCTCTTACATTACGAAAGTTCTTTCCCATTTCTCTATTACTATACCACAAAATGTAACTAAAAACCTTTCATATATGGTAGGCAGTAGAGGTGAGGGTGTGACTTAAACGGTATGCAGTAGAACAGAGGCCATACCTTCAAGGCTTGCTGCAGTATCTGGGCATCATTAATCCCAGTGATTTCTCTCAGCTGATTCAAAAACGTCTGCTGGTGCTAGAGAAGAAAAACCGAAATTACACTTTAAAATCTGAAAATATACAAGAATAAGAAAATAAATGATGTGTGGGTTAAAAAAAAAAAAGAAAACACAAAATAAACTAGTATAGAAAACAAATAAATATAGAACTTGACAAAGACTCAACAAATTTCACTATTTTAGGGAGAATAAACATTCTCCTGTTTCCAAAAGGGAACTTCTATTATTATTTCCCAAGAAATCTTACTGAATTAAGAGTTTCTGGCCCATTCTTCACTGCCTAATTTATTCCTCCCAACAAGAAAAGGAGTGATATGCACAATGATTAAGCCTAAGAAGAATTAAGGAAAACAGTTGTATCCACTGGGCTACTTTCACTAGGGGCTGAGGCCACTGAACGAAAAATCCTGGCAGTCCTAGCATCTCCCCCTGCCCCTAGGGTCAGCCAGCATCCATTTCCCTAGGATGTCTGAAAATGACATGCCAAAGGACAGACCATGCACTAGGTGTGTATATTACAAGATGGGGATCCTAAAATCTATTTGAGGAAAAAGAAGATCATCTCATTCTCTCATCTGTCATAAAAGATCCCAAACAGAATTAATCATTTGCCCCCATTTGCTTCAGATGTGCTGGTCTTCATGATCTGAAGGATCTCTCCATACTCTGTTGGAGAGAAAAGAGAAAAAGGGATGGGATTCCACTATCAAATGCTCCCCTGAACCTCCCTAATTAAGAACCATTTCCTTCCGACATCTCCATATTTCTTTAAACAAGTTCCCTAAAACTGTAAGAAAGCACCACGAAATAAAGAAAGCTCAATGGAAATGAAGTGTAAAAGAAGTCATCACTAGAATAAAAGAATCTTCTGCTGAAATCTTTCTCGAAAATGTTTTACATTCATCTCAGTAATAAACCAGTCAAGAATCCTCAACAGATGATAAAACTAGGGGGTAAAAATTTGATGAAAAACAAAATAGTTACATAGTTTCAAAATCTATTCCTACAAATTATAAAGGGAGAAAGGGTATAACTTTATAATGAAGAAACATGACAAATACCACCTCGATCAAATAAATCAGATTTAATATTACCAATACTGGGATAAAATGACAGCATATGCTGCCTGATGTTGTAGGATACACCAAGACAATACCACCGATGGTGCTCCTGCCCGAAATGCATAACCGGAATCTAATCTTGTGGAAGCATCAGACAAATCCAAACTGAGGGACATTTTACCAAGTAATTACTCTGTTATCTTTAAAATGCTTATGCCATAAAAGACAAAGAGTGAGTTTCTAGATTAAAGGAGACAAAAAAAAAAGACCTGGTAATCAAATGTGGGAAACCAAACTGCGCCTAACACTATGCTATACAGGATGTTCCTGGGATAACTGGAGAAATTTGAATATGAACTGTTTAGTAATAATATTGAATTAATATTAAATTCCTGAATTTGATAACTGCCCTATACTTATGTAAGAAAATATCTATTTTTCTTGGGAAATACAGCCTGAAGTATTTTAAATTTCAAAGGGGCACTACGTCTGCAATTTACTCTCAAACAGTTAAAAAAAAAAAAGTTGTAGAAGTTCTTTGTACTATCTTGCAACTTTAAATTTAAAATTACTTTATTATAAGGTTTTAAAATATTCTGTATACAGATTTGTTAATGTTATAACCATAAAATGTCCATTTCAAAACATACTTGACAATTTTTTTTTTTAAGATTTTATTTCTTTGACAGAGATCACAAGTAGGCAGAGAGGCAGGCCGAGAGAGAGAGAGAGAGAGAGAGAGAGAGAGAGAGAAGAGGAAGCAGGCTCCCCACTGAGCAGAGAGTCTGATGCGGGGCTGGATCCCAGGACCCTAAGACCATGACCTGCGGAAGGCAGAGGCTTAACCCACTGAGCCACCCAGGCGCCCCACATACTTGACAATTTAAATATGCATAACATATACACCTTCAGATTTGAAGGGTCCTAAACAAATTACAAAATGTAATAAAAAAAAAAAAGCAAACTGAAAATCAGGTTTGAGGTAACCGTCATCTAAGTATCTTTTATAGAAACCACATGTATAAGTGAGAAATTACATTCAACTACATGTAACAGAGTCCCATCTAAATAGTAGCTTCAACATACTGCAGTGTCTGTTTTTCCTAACATAATTAGACTGGAGGTGGGCAATCCAGATCTGATAAGACCTCCCACATGTTAAAAAAGATCTAAGCTCCTTCTGTCTTCCCACTGAACACTCTTATATGCGACACTCATCAAACGTCTGTCTCTCGATGTCTCCTCCTCAAGCACCCGGTACAAGTTCCAAGGAGGATAAAAGGAAGGGCACAAGACAAAGGGCATAAGCCAAAACAGTCTGACTGCTTTAAGACCCATTCAGTGACTTCCACTTAAAGCTTCCTTGAGCAGAACAAAATTACATGGCCACTCATAGTTGCAAAGAAGGCTGAAAAACATATTTTTCAGCTAGGCAAAAAGCCACTTTGAAAATGAAATCAAGGTTCTGTTTGTGAAGAAAAGCAAATAATGTGTATTAGATAAGCATGGGCACTATCCATCACACCATCAATGAATTTTCATTTCCAACAACCTTATTAAAGAGCTGAAATAACCAAGACTATCTAAAAATAAAATAAGAATAATAGTATATATGAACAAAGTCATATAAAATGCCAGAAATAAAATAGTTGAGTAAAAAAAAAATCAAATGGTCAAACTTACAGAGATGAAAAAAGAACTCTCCTCAAACCTGTCAACTTCTCTATGTTCATTTAAAATAGTACCAATAACTAGCAAATGGAACCATGACTAAGTTACTCAATACCAAACATCACAATGTTAAAGATGTAGAAAAATTTTACAGAAATTCTTATCTAAGGTTTCGTTTTACTGAACATAAAAAACTTGGAAGATTTTATACGGCTCTCTGTAATCTCACCACCACCAGCACTCCAAACTCCATTCTTTACACAGAACATTATTTCCCTCAACTGCAAATTACCTGGTCACGGATCAGGGAAAGACTACTGAAGGGAGCTTCCCCCAAATCAGTCACTTACACAAACGTTACCAGCTATTATTTACAATGCTGGAAAAATGGAAACAATACAAACGTCCTCACACTAAGGAAGTGGTTCTAAACTTTAATGTGCAGAAGAATAACCTGATGAGTTTGATAATAAACAAGATTCTGAGGCCCCAGCCCCAGAGACGGTGATTCCAGAGGGGTTAGGGCTGATGGCTAAGGGATCTGCATTTTTAATAAGCATCTCAGATTATTTTTTATATAGATGGACTTAGAGGCATAGTTTGAGTCAAGCAAACAAATGCATATTTTTAAATAGCAAATATATAACCTATATAGAGATTATCTTCACAAAATCATATTAAGCTAAAGTGATGGAACACAAAATAGTATACCCACTAATGACTACAAGTAAAATGTAAACAGGAAAATAAAGCTCAGCAAAGATTACAAGGGCCCATGTTAGACTCCCAATTCTCTTATCTCTGTATCCACACCCTTTGCCACTTTTAATTTCCTCCCACTAGAGAGACAATTTCCTTGCTGCATTGATGATGGGCTTAGCCATGTGACATGCTTCGATCAATGACATATTAAAGACAGTCATGCAGATATGAAATGTATTTGCATGACTGGGCTTCCCTCCTAAACTTCTGTAGCTTCCTTAAGAAGAACATGACCTTGGGTAGCCAACTCGCCCCAGAAGAATGAGGCACCTGTGGGGAAGAGCCACCCTAACCAAACTGAAAATTGGTGAACATGATGACCATATTTTGGTACGCCACTAACTTTTGGAGTAGCCTATTATGGTAAGAGTTGATTGACAGTACATTTTTTAAATTTAAAATTATTTAAATTTTAGTAAAATGGCACTTTATTAAAGAGAAGCAACATACTTGAAATTTTATAGCTTGTAGCCATCTATAATTTGATGTTTTGTTTATCTTTCACAATACAGTCAACTGAATATCTTAGAAAAAAATAATCCAGGCGTATCTCTAGCATAGTTCATGATCTCATGAATTTTGACGGAAAATGAAGTAAGGAGGAGAAAATGACTGGGATGGAGTAGAAGGCTGACTGTGAAGGAGAAAAGGTGAAAAAATTTTCTTAGTTTGGTTAGCAAAAAATGGGAGAGAGATCAGAATAGGTAAGCTATGAGAAAGTTTCTAAGTTTATGGCACAGAAGGCATCGCATTTGTAGTTTTCTCCTTTGTTACAGGCATCTTCCAGCTGTGCTTTTCCTATCTTTGAAAACCTGCACCTTCATTTCCTACAATTATATGTTTTTCTTGTTGCTATTTCTGTTGTAATTAAGACCCTGGTCTTTCGTTCAAGGTTTGCACCTTTCTATTTATCACACTTCTGGTCTGCAGATACTCTGCTCCTCAACTAAAAATGTCCTGCACATGGGTTCTCTCCTCCTGGACTAGCAACTTTCGATCCAAGATGGATCCAACCCACTTCCCTCTCTAGAGCTCATTTGCTGAGCTGAGGTCTTTTTTGTATGAATTTATATACTAAAGTATAAGGAGGAGGATGCAATCTGTTCACACTGCTGGACCAAGAAAGGCAAGACACAATGTTCAAAGAAATTCAGCAACTGCAAACACCACAGAAATCAATAAGCTAACAGCCAAGACTTCACGCAGGCCTTCCAATTCCTTCCTCAATGTTATTTTTATCACATGATTACATCTTTAAGTGCCCACTATGTGCAAAATACAGTACTATACACACTTCTGGGTACAGGAAGCATCAGTAATTCCAATAAGTAATTCCAATTAAGACTCAGAGAGTTCTACAGAAATTCTCTCCCTCCCCAATTGAACCTAGCTTATGTTAGGTCTGTTTTAAATCTGTTTCAGTAAATATACAGCATATTTAACACTGGTATAACTTCTTGAGAATGCAAAAAAAAAGGAATCACTTACTGGCTTAGACCAAAGAAAGAAGGTAAGCATTTACTATGTTCTTGCTGTATGCCAAGTGTTTTGAGTGCTTCCAGTTTATAACCTCACTTAATATGAGCACACACGCACACATGTGTGCGCACACACACCCTCCAAAAAGTTACTCTCATTTCATAGCTAACAACAGCTTCAAGAGATTATTAAGTACAGAGACAGGAATGAAAACAGGTTTTTCAAATTCCACGGTCTGTCCCCTTTTCATATTTTCTCTATATTTGATTTTGGAGATTAAAGATTCAGTGAAAAATGAAAACTCAGTGCAAAAATGCAATACCATCTTCTATGTAAAATACTTAAATAATGGCACAAAAAAAGTGGAGCACCACTAACTGCAAGGCAGGAAAACTTTCTACATTAAGGGGCAAATGATTCACAAGTCAGTCAATGACTCCTGAGTTTCCAAATACATATAAAACCTGGTTTAGTGCAAAAGAAAGAAAGCCAAAGGTTTCCATCTTCAGGGGGGAAAAAAGGCAACTCCTAGAATAACCTCTAAAAACACGTTCAAGTTTTTTTAAGAAAAAGAGGGGAAAATCCTAATCTCATAGAAAATCCCAAGGCATTCTTAAACTTCAGGATTACATTCTCTAAAGCACTGCTAGGCACCATGTGGTATTTTAGTCACCTATCAATGAAAGGATTAATCATACTACTGCCTTTAAGGCACAGGACCATACACACAGCTACTTTTGCAAGTATCTTCTGAATCTACCTGGTAACACTAAACTGCCCTAGTTCATGTTATCTCTTCCCATAACAAGAAATCCCCATACTTCCTAGACAGATAACTCCAAACACATAATCTGTCCTTCATGTGGCTTCTTTGTGAGATCCAAACCTGCCTCTGCCTCTACCAACTATGTAACACAAAACACAAACATATTTCACCAGATTGCGGTCACTGGGAAAAAACTTCAACGCACACTAGGCTCTTCCAATAATGTATGGGAGCAATTCTGTGCTAGAATCACACTGATTTCAAAAGATACCATCTATTTCACATCCTCTCTATCCTTATCTATCAACCCAAATTTATGTACCGCTTTCCTTCTGTTAAAGTTGGAGGGTCTCCTGGCATTTTCCACAGATTATAATAATATACCATGGTTAACCACTAGACTCTAAGTCTCAAGAAAGCACAGACTATTTTGCTCATCAATGTGTTCCTGGTAACTAATGCATCATCTGGCATGTGGCAGGCACTCAATAAATATTGACTGAACAAATAACTATAGCAAAGTTTGCAGAAATGAATTGGAGTAAGTCAGGTCATATAGGTCTTGAACTCATCCACAGGAAAGAACATACTAACTGATTACTGAAGACAGAACAAGAAGTATACATAAATCAGGTCCACTTACTAAACAAACATTCCACACCCTCTTACAGTCTATCTAGAATCCCATAGAAAGCTTCATTTCCTAGTTCTGGTCCTATCAGTCCTACTTGAATGTGAGTGTACAGTAAAATATTGTTGAAATTTTCAACTGCAAATAATCTAGACAGTAACTCCATAATGGCTGGGGTAATCCTGTATCTTCTAGCATCATAGAGTCAAGGCTTATCTCAATCTTTTTGGGTAACGGCATTACAAAAAACTAATTATATACCTCTATGGGCGTATAATTCTGAAGGCATGCATTTTTATTTTTCACTATTTACTATTTCACTATTTACTATTTTTCACTATTCATTATTTACTATTTCACTATTTCACATTAGGCTTAAATATTCCAGAACTTCTGATTTTAGAAAGATTTTCCCTATCATTTTATAGAATCCCAGAGCCACAAATCCGTGTAATAAAATAAGCATTCGTGTAGTAAAATTTTTTTAAAAAAAAGGAAGTAGTAAAGAGATAGGTAGCTAAGAGCAATCGATATAGTTGGTTTTTCCCATCTTTCCTCACCTCAGTCCATATTCTTATCTGCCACCCCAACTCTTCAATCAATCTAACAGCTGCATGATATCCAGGCCCCTAATAGCAGCCCCCATCCTTATTAGCTGGCAGATAACAGAAATGCATCATAAACAGATATTCTAAATGCACTTTCCCCCAAAAAACTGTTACACAGCACTGTAAGTTCATATAGAGTTAAATACATTTCCAGGCCAAATAAGAACCCAACACCATGAAACATAGTTTCTATGAGGATATGCATTCCAAAACCCCAACTATCCCATTCTTTTGGGATAGACAATGTTTTTAAATTAGAGTGTCTTATTCTGTAAAACATCTGGGTAAACAAAAGTTTTGTAAATCAAATCGTATCTTTGAACTATATAATCTGAAGTTTAAATAAAATATATCTTCATGTTATCTCTAGTTTCTACACTTAAATTTTCCTAATGAACTTGGGAGTCCAAAAATAAAATCCCTTATACTAATAAAACAAAATAAATACGCTCTACATAGAACTCTCAAACTAAAATACTATATAATTCCTCACAGCTATATGTGTCACAATTAACTCCTTTGTTAAAGCAAATACAGTTTTTGGTCATACTCATTACAGACATAATGCACACTACTGACTATTAGGAAGTCCAATCATAGAGACATAGTGCTATTATACTCTAAACAACTTTTTCAGTCCTAAGCTATTTGCATCAATGTCCCAGTCTTCAGCACCTCAGCAAACATGTCCACCACCCAGTGGACTTCAACCACATCTACAGCAAGAACTGAAACTCAGTCTGAGGGCAAACCTCTCCCAAATTAACTCCTTCCATTATTCTTTAGTTTTCTTTACATTTTTGTAGCCAATCATATGTTACTGGTGAATACTTCCCTGTATTAAACTTTATTCAAATTACTGTGTGGTTTCTGTATCCTAATTGGACCCTTATTAATAGAACTTCCTTAAAAGCAATTTTTATATTCTAACAATACATTAATGATATAATTCTTTATTTTTTAGGAAATAAGTCTCAAAAATAATTAGAAAGGGAAAAACTAACCATGTATGCTAAGTTCTTGCCTAGGACTGCCATTAACAGAGCACTACTTTTTTTAACTGAGCACTTATTAAAAGTATGGAAGGCACTAGAGATTTCAATACATAGGTATGATTGACTAAATCTTTGGCCATCGGTGACTGAACTCAATCTACAGCCCCTCTCCTGGCCACTGGACTGGGGAGTGGGCTGAAAATTCTAACCCTCTAATTACAGTGGTTGGTTTTCTGAAGTTGGTTTTACAAGGAGTTAACTCATCAGCATACAAAAGACAGTAAATTCCAAGGATTCTACAGACTCTGTGACAGGAACCAGGGAAAAAGACTAAATATTTATTTATTATTATATCATATCTAGCCACATGAAGCTACTGGTAGATAACAGATGGCACCAAATTCTTCTGTTTGTTTTCCCTTGTTCATGGACTTCCCTGCCTAGAATGACACTGTCAATCTACCTAGTAGTCTTCCTTTCATTTCAACCACTCCCTCCTTGACAAAGCCTTTCCTATTCTTCTTAGACCCTCTTCTTCGTCCTACCAATACATCTTATAAATACTTCATTTAACTTCAAATATCATATATGCATTTCTGGGACGTGTCCCACCACCACCAAACTATAAGCTTTCTGTGTATTACTTACTTCTCAATCTGCTTCAATGAAATAATAATTAAATGCACAGACCTGATAATGAGATGAATGAGTATGTAAGCATAAATGTACAACAGGCAACTGAAAACCTGAAACAAGAGTTTATCTAATGGTATAACATTTAATTAATTTTGAATATACAAACTTAGTACTAATGAACAAATAGAAGTGAGAAAATACATGATCTCTCAAAGACAGCATACAAAGGAAGAAGGCAGAAAATCAAAGACTAAACCTTAGAAAATCCCCCCAGTTAAGAAGTACAAACACACAGTATCATATTGGCAGCCAAATTTTACTGTACAACACAGCCCAAATGTGAACAATTTAAATACATGTACTGACAGTTCACAGAGCAAAAACTGACATACAGAAATCTTGCCCAATAGCTGGGCCTATATGCTATCTTTCTACCCAATAATTCTCAGTATTTTTGTGTTTGTAATATGCATTCAAATACTAAATATTTTTGGCAGCACACTTGAGAAGGTTTAAAACCTTCACCATAAGAAACTACAACAACTCCTAATGCAGCTAGCAATAATTACAACACATTACTACTCCAATATATAATACTATCTCAAAGTGTCTGCAAAAGCAGTTATCACAACGCATAGTAGTAACTCACCCTCTCGATTGTCCAGGCCCCAAGATATGTTCACAAGGCAAAGTACTCACTGGTTTTAATAAATAATATTTATCGGGCATTAACTTAAAAGTAAGCTGTAATTGTTACCTCTTATTCACAGGAAGTATATTCCACTCTGTACTAAACCATACAACCTGTTTTTAAGTTCAACATTCTGCTTCAAAGACCCTGTAATAATTACATTTACAGAGCTTTAGCAAAAAACAAAAAGACAAAAATAAAGTGTGATCAAACATGGAGGTACATCTGTGAAGATTTTACAACAAAAAGGCTGAGAACATCACTCTAAGACAATGGCTATCAACTGACTAACAGGGTCATAAAAGTAATGTGGATGACAACAGCAGTAAAATCTACTTCCAAAGTTTAATAATAATATCTTACAAGAA